>BPLR01018269.1:0-34788 GCA_021605095.1 Caerostris extrusa | reverse complement strand
TTACCTAATCTCTATTCTGCCGCGGGTGGTGTCGAATCGATAATTTCTTTATCGTTTGATCGTCATCGCGGTATCCCATCGTGCCTAGTGTTTGCGCCTGCGTCGTGTATTGTTTTGATCAGTGAAAGGTGCGCCGTGACTTTGCGCCTGCGTAGTGTTTTGTTTTGAGCAGTGAAAGGTGCGCCGTGCAGTGTCGACTCGCGCACCGTCATGTTTTGAGCAGTGAAAGGTGCGCATTGGTTGTTGTAGGGTAGCGTAAAGACTGTTGACGTGTCTCTAGGACAGTTACGGTAGCGTAAAAAATGTTGACGTGTCTCTAGGACAGTTACGGTAGCGTAAAAAATGTTGACGTGTCTCTAGGACAGTTACGGTAGCGTAAAAAATGGTGACGTGTCAAGTGCGTTTCGCTAATCTTTATGCCATCCCGTTGTCTCTCGAACCCTCCCTGCATCCTCGAGACAAGCGCCGTTTCACTTTTCACCCTTTCATCTTTTTTTGTTGTATATCTACATGACCAACATTGGCGTATATATATATATATATAATTTAAAACGAGAAAAAGAAGAAGAAAAAAAAAAAAAAAATGACAAGTCTCATTCAGTTTTCGGTCGTCCAACGTTGGTAGATATTTTTCGCAAAAAAAAAATGGGGCCATCTCTTTTTTTTTTTTTATATAAATCCTCTCAAAAGAGAGAATTTAAAAAAAAAAAGAAATGACCCCATTTTTTTTTTGCATTAATAAAAATTATTTTTTTTTTATATTCATAAAATGACATTAAACTTGACATTATTTTTGACAAACGAGAGTGCATCTACCGCTGCGTCTGCATTCTTAAAATCAACAATAGAATATTCTCGCGTCTCGTCCTCTTTTTTGCCTCTTTTCTCTCTAGATACCGAGCCAAATTATAAGCCATCCTTTTGCTACACCTCGAGTCGTCGTCGTCGTCCAGATGAATCGCCGTACACCGTTTTAAAAGAGGTTGATCTGGAGTGGGTAGCTCTTCGTACTCGGGACACTTCCAAAGCGTATTCATGTTCATGACGGGTAGGCCACAAGACTCGAAAAAGTCTTGTTGCGTGTCTCCTATCACTGCCACCCACCATCCTAGTCCTTTGTCTTTTTCAGCATAGCGTTCCCAGACTTGTGCTATCGCCTCTTTGTAGGTATATTTAAATGGTAAAGGTCTGCCGATGCGACTAGGATTCTTGTTGTCATTGTCGAGGACGACCGTCAACACTGTCGTCGAACGTTCCCAAAGAGTAGCCAAAGCAATCTCTATGGGCATGGGTCCATCTTCCGTCTGTACAAAATTGCAGTGAGCCGCGAATCCAATATATTCTCGAATAGGAGGCATTCTTTCATATAAAAAAAAAAAAAAAAAAAAACACAACACTCGCACGAGAAGAGTAGAGCAAAGAAATGATGGTTCTCGTCGACGCGTTAACCCTTTATATACCCTTCAGCACCAGGAAACGGGAAACTGAGTTTTTTTTTTTTAAAAAAAAAAAAAAAAAAACAGGATATCCGCCAGGAAATGGTGTGATTGAGTTTGTAACCCGACATTATTGTTTAGAAAACATGTCTTGTTTCCAACATTGGTAAATGATTTTTTTCACAAAAAAAAAAAATTGAGATGGAAACCACTCACAACTTTAAAGAATCTCAAATCCTTTCCCCATTTATGTATGTGTGTGTGTGTGTGTATATCTTAAAACAATAAATAAATTTTGCTTCCAACATTGGTAAATGATATTTATTTTCACAAAAAAAATGTTACATTCATAATAATTTTTTTTTTTTTACAAACAAACATTGGTTCAAATCTATAATTTAATTTTTTTTTTTTTGGTTTTGCAGTATGCTCTTGACTCTCCAATCTTGGCTCACCCAATGTCTTAAAAAAATGGGTTCTTAAGAACACAAGTGTTCTCCAAGAACCCATTTTTTTAAAAAAAAAATAAAAAAAAAAAAATATATCTAGAAATGAATAAATGGACATTTCATTCATGATCAAATTATAATCCTGACATATTTTATCAAATTTTTCTTTAAAATAATCCAATGTGTGGGGTTCCATTATATTTCTATATCTTTCCAAATCTGGAATATGCAAAGAGTCCAGATTGGGTCTCGAAAAACACCCAATCATTTCTTCAATTTCCCCAGACACTTCTAAAAATTGACTCGTTTCATTCAAAGACGGGGATTGCAGCTGCAGTTGTTGTTGTTGGGGGAATCTGTAGACACATTCTGCTGCGGTTGTTGTTGGGGGAATCTGTATAAACATTCTGTTGCTGCTGCTGCTGCTGCTGCGGTTGTTGTTGTTGTAAATGATCCGTCTTTATTTTTTAAATTTATATTGTCCAGGAACCCGATACACGTGTGTCGGCATCTGTGCCACATTCAATTTTCTAGTCGACGTGGGAGATATTAGATTCAATTCAGATGATAATACTGCCTCTGCCTCCACGACGTGTAGTGAAAACAAAGTTTTTTGATAGGTCATTGTTAAATACCGTGTTCCCGAAGGAACGCAGTAGGCCGAATGAGGTTGTAGCACAAACATGTCGTACTGGAATTGGTCTTCATACAGGAAACTTCCTTCTGGTACATCTTCCTTTTCATAAAACTTTTCGGGTACTCGGTAAAACAGCATGCCGGCCACAGTGGTTTGAATAATATGTGAGGTATTGGCCGCGACGGTTCTCACTCCGAATGTTGAATAGGCTTTTACAAGAAACGTATTCTTGTCGACTTTATATCCTAAACGTACATCCGTGTTTTCTTTTGCATGCACCGGCATGCTGTATCGTTTATGTAGTTTATCGAAATGTATTTTTTCAGACTCGTATTCACTCGCCACACTGGCTTCTTTGGTAGTCCTAAAAAATTATCAATCATTCGGCCAAGCATCTCGTTCGGCAACATCCAAAACAGGAGGACTCTATCCATCCTCAGTCTGAGCATGAAGGGTACGACTGTTCTCAATAGACAACCCCATTCCCCTTTGGCGGGGTGTCGCAATCGAGGCACGCTGCAAGATACGTCTGTCGGAAACACCATGATGCTGGGCAAATGGTTGCCTGTGGAGCGCCGCCGCTGCTTTTATATATAACCATCGCCTTGCGGAAATGACGGTCTTCCTGTTGTGAAACTGGTCTTGCACAAGATTGCGCCACTGGAACTCGTGTGACTGGGTGTTAATATGCAATCTTGTGCAATGAATTTGGAATTGTTTCAAATTATTTTGGTTTGGTTATTCAGTTGCACACCACACTTGTCACAGTATTTTTTCGTACAAATTTTGTATATTGAATTTCAAACTTGGCAAACTTCCTGTTGTGAAACTGGTCTTGCACAAGATTGCGCCACTGGAACTCGTGTGACTGGGTGTTAATTTTCAATCTTGAGCAATGAATTTGGAATTGTTTCAAATTATTTTGGTTTGGTTATTCAGTTGCACACCAAACTTGTCACAGTATTTTTTTTCGTACAAATTTTGTATGTTGAATTCCAAACTTGGCACATTTTTTGGGGTCTTGTGGACAAACACACTACCCAATGACATGTAAAGCGTGTTTCATCTTGACATTGGTAAATCACCATTGTAATTTTTCAAGCATGGAATGAAATGTCCAAAGTAATTTATTTTCTTCCTTTCCACTAGTAGGGTCCAATAGCGAATGATCCAGCGGGTACCAAGCTTGGGTATTTTTATAAATCTATACTGTGATGAATGTAATGAATCACCCAACACAAGTCCATATGTAACATTAAAAATATAGGTGAGCCAAAGACGCCAGATGAGTCAGTTATTTTATATAGTATATAGTATATATATATATATATATATATATATATATATTTTTTTTTTTTTTTTTTTTTTTTTTTTTTTTTTTTTTTTTTTTACATCCGGTTGAGAGAATTTAGAAATCTCTGAGCTGAGAGAATTGTGAGAGCTCGACAACTTTCGATGAAGCCAGAAACCAAGTGTTTTTGAGAGTCAGTGAGCCAGATGAGTCAGTTATTTTATATAGTATATAGTATATATATATATATATATATATATATATATATATATATATTTTTTTTTTTTTTTTTTTTTTTTTTTTTTTTACATCCGGTTGAGAGAATTTAGAAATCTCTGAGCTGAGAGAATTGTGAGAGCTCGACAACTTTCGATGAAGCCAGAAACCAAGTGTTTTTGAGAGTCAGTGAGCCAGATGAGTCAGTTATTTTATATAGTATATAGTATATATATATATATATATATATATATATATTTTTTTTTTTTTTTTTTTTTTTTTTTTTTTTTTTTTTTTTTTTTTTACATCCGGTTGAGAGAATTTAGAAATCTCTGAGCTGAGAGAATTGTGAGAGCTCGACAACTTTCGATGAGCTCAGAAACCAAGTGTTTTTTTCAGATTGACCAAATATCTATAAATAGATTTAAATAATTTAAAAAAATCTCTGAGAGGAGAGCTGAGCAAATTTTGCGTCAAACCAGAAATTAAAACATTTCATCATAAAATGTGTGCGTCTCTCACGCCTCAATCGTTTCAATGATGGACGATCCACAATTGTGCATGACATTGTCAAACTCGTCCCCTCCAAAACCTCGTGTTCCTCGTTCCTCCGTATCTGTGGAGGACCGATCCATAGTGTACTCGACTTGCTGAAACGTCGGACACCAGTGCAATTGAAACACAATTTGTGCCAGTTTCATCCCCTTGTCCAAAAACACAGTCTTGTCGCTCCTGTTTCTCACCACCACTTTGACGGATCCTCTGTACGTGGGATCGATGACACCCGCTTCGACCGCCAATTGATGGCGAGTGACGACCGACGATTTGTCTTTAACCATGGCAGCTATACGAATATGCTTTGGCAGGTCGAGTGGTATGTCCAACACGATGCCCGTATCGATGATGGCTTGTCGTCCGGGCTCCAAATAATACATAATGTCCTTTGACGCATAGTTTGGCACGTAGACGTCGTATCCCACCGAATCGAAAGAATTGGTGGGCGTCACTGCTCTAAATCCTTCGGGATCGTCCAACATTTTGGAAAATTGAATCGTTTCGGGCAATTGTAGAAACGGACACTCTCTATGACTAGTAGTAGTAGTAGTAGTAGATTTTGAATGCATGGATTGTGGTTGAATAGAATGTGAATAGATGTTGGAAGGCTGTGGATATCCAACATTTGGCTGTGGAGGCATAAAATGTGAAGAATAATAATTTGGAAAGCTCGTAATCGGTTGAATATATGAACCATTTGGAGAATAATTATTATTTGGGTATGCAGGCTGCGGTTGAAACCAACCATTCACAAGAGTTGGAGCATACCCAACGGTTGGATGTGTTTGAAAGTGTGTATACAGAGTGGGTGGTGGTCCTTGATGAGGATACGGACCATTCCAAATCCTTGTAGAATCTCGTAGTCTTTTGGGCGGCACGGTATAGGGTCGAGATGCAAAAGTATTGCGCATCATTTTTTTTTTTATTCTTTCACCAGCAGGCAAGCAAAGTTTAAGATGTTTTCAGTAGGTAGTTTCAAGTTGTAAATGATCCAGCAGCGTCCAAGACTGGGTCTATATACCCTCCAGACCGGATGTAAAAAAAAAAAAAAAAAAAAAAAAAAAAAAATCGTTTTACAGTTGTTGGGCTAGATAACCTTGGCTGATGTTTAATGAGCCAAAGACACCAGATGAGTCAGTTATTTTATATAGTATATATATATATATATATATATATATATATATATATATTTTTTTTTTTTTTTTTTTTTTTTTACATCCTGTTGAGAGAATTTAGAAATCTCTGAGCTGAGAGATTCTTCGAGCTCAGCAACTTTCGATGAAGCCAGAAACCAAGTGTTTTTGAGAGTCAGAGAGCCAGATGAGTCAGTTATTTTATATATAGTATATATATATATATATATATATATATATATATATATATTTTATATATTATTTTTTTTTTTTTTTTTTTTTTTTTTTTTTTTTTTTTTTTCAATTTGAGAAATCTCTGAGCTGAGAGATTCTTGAGAGCTGAGCAAGTTTCGATGAGCTCAGAAACCAAGTGTTTTTTTAGATTGACCAAATATCTATAAATAAATTTTAAATTATCAAGTAATATAATTTTTTTTTTCACATTTCAAAGTTTTTATTGTTTTATAGATTCCTTCTCAATTTTCCATTTAAAACGTTTTCATTTTCATCCACTGTTGCAAGTTTTCATGTTGCATGTCAGCCGCCGAATCGATTGCAGTATCATTACTTTATTTTCTTTTCCACCAGCAGGCAAGTAGTTTAAGATGTTTTCAGTAGGCAGTCCAAGCAGCAAATGATCGAGAAGCGTCCAAAACTGGGTTTATATACCTCAGACCGGATGTAAAAAAAAAAAAAAAAAAAAAAAAAAAAAAAACAGTTGTTAGGCAAGACAACCTTAGCTCATGTTTAATGAGCCAAAGACACCAGATGAGTCAGTTATTTTAAATAGTATATATATATATATATATATATATATATATATATATATATATTTTTTTTTTTTTTTTTTTTTTTTTTTTTTTTTTTTTTTTTACATCCTGTTGAGAGAATTCAGAAATCTCTGAGCTGAGAGAATTGTGAGAGCTCGACAACTTTCGATGAAGCCAGAAACCAAGTGTTTTTGAGAGTCAGTGAGCCAGATGAGTCAGTTTTTTTATATATATATATTTATATATATATATATATATATATATTTTTTTTTTTTTTTTTTCAATTTTAGAAATCTCTGAGCTGAGAGATTCTCTAGAGCTGAGCAAGTTTTGACGAGCTCAGAAACCAAGTGTTTTTTTAGATTGACCAAATATCTATAAATAAATTTTAAATTATTAAGCAATAAAATTTTTTTTACATTTCAAAATTTTTATTGTTTTTATAATTTCATTCTCAATTTTCCATTTAAAACGTTTTCATTTTCATCCACTATTGCAAGTTTTCATGTTGCATGTCAGCTGCCGAATCGATTGCAGTGTCGTTAATCTATTTTTTTTTTTTTCCACCAGCAGGCAAGTAGAGTTTAAGATGTTTTCAGTAGGTAGTCCAAGTTGTAAATGATCGAGCATCGTCCAAAACTGGGTTTATATACCCTCTAGACCGGATGTAAAAAAAAAAAAAAAAAAAAAAAAAAAAAAAAAAAAAAAATGGCGTGATGTTTAGGCGGATGTCTGCAGTTGTAGATAGGGCTTATCACATCCTGTTGTGTCATCAAAAGTCTTGCACACACCCAAGAAATCAAAGGGTACTTCCTGGTTCCTGGTTCTGGACGCGTATAAAAGCTCAGCGAGCTGCCGAGTCGAGTCATTCGCTCTTTGCCTTTCGAGAGCTGCTTATCAAACGTTTTTTTTAAAATGATCCGATCAGCGATATTGGTTTTGTGGGTCACTGCCACTATGCCTTTACTGCCTATGGTAAAGTACCCGTGGAGATATCTCTATCCACCCTCCGAAACCATCAGTCGGCCTGCATCACCGTCGACATTACCGGCGCACCCTTTACGGCCAAGAACCGTCGTGCCAACAAATGGGCTTTCAAGAACGTGTCCAAACTACAGTTTCCATTCCGTGGATACAACAGTGTGGGCCAAATTCGAGCCGTCGTCCGAAACCTGTACGACGAAAAGGACGGTGGACGAGGACAGTACGTCGCCGTCAAAGGAGATGAACTGAAAGACTTTTTTGTATCGTGCGGCCTCCCTGTCTGTGAAATCCGAAAAGAAGTGCTTGGGGAGGGGCCCCCAAGTACACTGATTTGCAAGAACTGTCGCAGCAGTACTCCATGAAGTGTGACAACCACCTGCATGGCGACGATTCTTCCTGCAGCAGGCGAATATCTTTTACATTTGCCAGATATTTGGATGGTGTAGAGAGAGGAGAGCTGCCAATAAACACTGTTGCTGACGAGCAGCAGCAGCAGCCAGCAGCAGCAGGAGCAGGAGGAGGATGAGGAGGAGGATATGGACATGGAATCGGTTGTCATTGACTGCCGAGACCGTGTATTGGACAAGATTTGTTTCGAGAAACACAATGTCCAATACACAATCCTTTTAAAATAAATCATTCTTTGAAGCATAGAATGGCAAAAAAGTGGGGTCATCACTTTTAAATTCTCTTTGAGAATTTAAAAGTGGTGGCCCCATTTTTTTGTGTCAAACTATCTACCAACATTGGCGACCGAAACCGAATGGGACTTGACATTTTTTCCTTGCCATTATCTATATACTTTTCTATGTTGGTGTGTGTTTTTGATGCATGTGTTCCCCATGGGTGTGATCTTTTAGAATTTTAACAAGTCAAGAGACGGATGCCTGCTAAAAGGAATCTTTGCATCTGCAACTTTCTTTGTTAAAGGTATCTGCAACTTCTGCTTAAAATAACGGATGCTTGTTTGAGAGATAAGTTTATTGGATACATAACCTGATATAGGAATTTAAACAGATAAAAAGATTTTAAAAATTATTTTATTGATTACATGGGGACGACCCAAAATAGCATTAATATGTAAAATGAAAGTTCAATTTAAATGAATCATTAATACTTAATATTTAACAAAAACATTAAATTAAATTGAACACATGCTAAATTTGTTTAACTAAATACCGCTATGGTTAGAAAATTTCAATTTAATCTAATTAATGAAAATGAGTTTACTCGCATATTTAAGAACTTCTTAAAATTATTTTGTTTTTAACTTTTTTTAAATGTTAAAGGATTGTCCGTTTCAGGATCAGATGGATATTTGGAAAGGTTGAGGGAGCTCAAAAAAAAAAAAAAAAAAAAAAAAAAATAAAAGACACGGGTTCATTGAACTCATAAAAATAACAAATGAATTAAAAATAGTAATTTTTTTTAAGGAAATTTAAATAAAGTTTTTTTTTAAATGTTCTTTTGCTTCTTGTTGCCCATATGGAACGACAAAATGTACTTTCTGAGATACTGCGAAATAATAATTAATTAAACATCCTAAATACAGCACACAAATGAAATAAAACGTTATGAATGAAAATCCATAATAAAATTATTTGAAAATAACTTGATAATAAGCTGCTTTAGAAATCAAATTATGTTGTTGTGTGTGTTTTTTTAATTACCCACAACATTAGGAATTGAGAGAACAAATGTATTCATTGGATGGAATCACGAGTTCTTAACACATACTTGCTTGAGAAAAGATATTTTAAAATAGCAGATTGATAGAAAAATCAGTCGTCAAGATGGCTGTGTCAGAGATTTTCTGGTTTCTTCTCACATTAACAAATGATGCATGTTCTCTTTAAAAGTAATAATGGTATATTATCCTTCTTTTTCCCTTTATAACTCACAGATTTAGGTACCATCATGAGGGGTGATAAAAATATCCTAGTCAGTTTTATAGCTCGAGTACGAAGCAGTTTATGTTGGGCAGGAGATTAGTGAACATAATGTAAAGGAGAATGCTGTACATGCGTACATTTGCATATTACTTATAATAGATAAACTATGACCAAGTTACTAACAGTTGCGTAATGTTTTCAGACATTGAGGTAAACTGGAGTGTTTACAATTTATTTTTAACCTATCTGCCAAATATTTAGGAAACAAACACTCTACATTTTGAAAAATACATTTTTTTCTACAATTAAGAATGGAACAGGGGCGCTCTGGTACCATAGGCTTTTTGGGGTTCGAGTCCTGGTGGTGCCATGGATGTTTGTAGTGTTTCGGAATCCACTTTGAACAGTTAATCCCGGTCTAATTGGAACGTAGAGAGTTGTGGGTGTAGTATTACTCGTGTCCGTAGCCTATCTTCAAACTACCCCCCCCCTGGGTAGTGCTAAGTGAGTAACGTAGGTGCAGCCCTTGTTTATAGCGTAAAGATAACTGTCTCTGTATTGCCAACTGCATTAGAAAAAAAAATGAAACATTGTGATCATAATTAAAAATAACGCAATATACTTTCCAATATAGCTAGATAATTATAACTATCTATAATTAAACTCTGCGCTGCTATTTTTCAGTTTTCTTTTGCTGAGAGATTATAAAAAAAAAAAGGATACATTTTTTTAATAATGGATGACATGGAAATCAGTCTTAATTGTTGCTTATGTTTCATACTACTCTACTTTAATGACTAGAGGATTAAAGAAGTCCGATAGGCGGGGAAAGCTAATTAGTCCTGATTGGAAGGCCTGTTTCTAGTCCCACTTTCAAATCGTATCACTTGGGAATACCTTCGATTTTTATTTTGGAAAAAACAAAGGAAAATTAATTTATTGTAGATTTTTATTCATTGGAGATGCATTGTTATTCTAAATTTAGATAGTCTGGATTGAGGTTGAAAATTCTGTCCTTAAAACTCCTCAGTTTTTCACATCACATGGTCATAATTTGATCATCACATTAACGAAGAATGGAAATTCCTTTCCTTACTTGAGAATGACCGAAAGGTTTCGTTGCCTGTCTTCGTTTGGTTGATCAGAATTAAAACAAGTTTACCTAATTTAAGGAAAAGAAAGTATTTTTTTAAAAGGTTTCATTGTATTGATTTACTCAGAGAAGTGCTTTTATTTCGTCAAAATAACTCAAACTTTCTCTGTAAAAAGTGAAAAACAAACGGCCAAAATGAAAGTACTGGTAATTTGGGTGAAAAATTTGTCGAGATAATTAACGATGATCACAGATTTGTAAAAATCTATAGAAATGTGTAGGAATGAGACAGCTTTGAAGATAATCTTCAAAGTTAATTGTTCGGAACTTAACGTGAGACAATTATTAGAGAAAAAGAAATTTAACTCGAAAATTTTTGCTACAGAGAGTTCTATAAAAATATACACACAACTACGATAATATAAATTGAGGTTTTTTTCAATGAACCCGATAGATTTATTTTTAAATCTCTGTCTGTCTGCAAGTGATTCGGGGATTCATTGTTGTCATTTAAAAGCCAATTAATGTTTTAATGAAATTTTATTTTAATGATACTTTGATTTTAGAAATAAACTATAATTCCTTTAACGAATTTCTTTTTAACGAAAATTTCTTAAACAATTTTAGCATATATTCCGAAAAACAATATTCCCAGTTTTAATAAAGAGAAACATCCTCATACAGAAAAATAAATTCAGTTGACTTCCCCAAATATGAATTCCAAATATCTATACCTTGATATATATATATACATATATATACAAATATATAAATTCTAACAACCTTACAAGTCTCTCTAAAATAAGAAAAAACTACGCTGACAGAATATTGCATAGTCATACGGAGATTTTCGCTGCAAAACAAAAAAGGAAGCCAAACACATCAACACTCTACAAAGAACTAACATCCCTTTCTCAAGTACTAAAAATCTCTTCATAATAAACCTGAGCAAAACCAAAACACAATGCCTCTATGATTTCCAATAAAGCAATCTTGTAATAAACGAAAATAAACAATTTTCCCTTCTTTTTGAAAAGTGCAAAGGTCCTTAACCTATAGGGGCACAAAAAATAATTTAGTGAACTTATGAAGTCGGCTACAAAAGTTATCAGAAATGTAAAAAAAAAAAAAAAAAAAAAAAAAAAATAAATCGCATGCAACACTATGATCAAGCAACAAGTTGGCTGTAAATTTGACCAGCTTTTAACAGAAACACTATATCTGAATCAATACACTAATTGCCTTAGAAAAACTTAGAAAGAAGTAATGCGGTCGATCGTTACAAACAAGAATGGAAAAGGAATAAAAGTTAGGAAGTATAGTCATAAAAGTTAGGAATCTGGGAAAACAAATATATAAAAAGAAATAATCATATGAAAAAACGTAACACTTCTGGAAAGATAATAAACACCTCATCAAAACAGGGTCAACCCATTTACTCCAAAAGATGCTAAGGAAAAAAAAAAGAAAGAAAGGAACAGTTAGGACTGTCAATTGCTCTGTGTGAACCTATCGCAACCCAAAGCAACCTCACCGTCGCCGTGCACACAGATCAGGCGTAAGACGGCAACCGGATTTGATCTGCCACAAGCACGACGAAAGGAACGGGAGATCCCCCGAAAGAAACCCACTAAATTAGCGTATTGGAAACCATAAAGTAATAAAACAAACAAAATTCGAAGAGAGGATTGATGCGCGAACGTTGATCAGTTCCTCTCTACAAATCTACAATGAAATAGTAACAAAGTAAATTTAAGGCAAACGACATCTCCTTGTAAATCCTCTCCGTGGTGGAGATCGCTATCTGTGGGGTTCCCTCTTTCTCAACTTTCACCGTCGGAGACACACATCAGTCACAGCACACAAAAAAAACCCAAAACAAACAAACGAAAAAAATTGCAGAAAGGATTTCGCTACGCACTCATGTCAGCAGTTTCAATTCTCGTTAAAACAAACTCTATACATTAAACAAACACACCATAAAATATTATCAAATATATATAGATACAGATATATCTATGAAAATGAAAACATAAAAAAAAAAAAACTAAAATGTCAAAGGGATTTATAAAAAGTGAATACATAATAAAAAAATATTAAATCTGTACGTGTATATATATATATATAAAAAAAACCAGAGAAATCCAACAAACAAAAAAAAAAAAATTGCACGCATAATAAAACATTTAAAGAAAAAAATAAAATATTTAGAAATATCTGTAGAAAGTTAATATATAAAAAAAAATATGTTACGGAAAAAAAAATGTTATGGAAAAAAAAAAAATATTGTTTTTGAATATAAAATTGAAGCGCAAGGAAATTCCTTGCTCTTCAAAAGTATTTAACGATTCATTCATTCATTTAAAATTCATTTAAAAATTTACAGATATACAAGAATGCATCAATTAAGAAAAACTTATCATTTGAAAAAAAATGTACAAAAACACATATGAAAATTAAGGTAAATACTTATTGTCACAGAAATTAAAAGGACTTTATAGAATATACGTATTGCAAATTTTTTTCACACACATTAAAACATTTATTCCACAAGCATGTGTTCCTCTCCAAATATAAGCCAATAAATTTCTGAAAGTAGGTCACGGCACCCATTTTTATGCTGTACCCTAACGATTACAATGAGCAAATTTTCTGAAGATCCTGTCCACTGACTCATCGTGCAGTACCAATGCTCCATTTCAGCGTCGGCTCACTGACTTGCCCACTCTCCTTCTTCAGACACCCTTGCCTTTTCTCCCCTTGATGTCTCCAACACTTTTGTTTTTATGGCTTTTCGACCACCGGCCTCCTCACTGATTGTTCACATGTAAGAGCCGATATTTAATCAGGTCGGAGATTTTTGTACATATTTCTGGAAACATATCCTTATCCTGCTGTTCGCCGCCAAAGTACTCTGTTTTCGAACAGAAACAGACACCCCATCAATAAATTGCGCGAACACAAATAAGTCTTCACCTTCTGGCGCTTTGAAGTCCCACGCCAATTTGAACACCCTCCCAGAGACTTTCGGTCGCAGTTGCAGCGAAAGACCTGCTTCCTCCGGAAACTGGTCACACCTTTGAACAGATCGGATTCGCATCCGGTAAGGGCTGCTGACCATCCACCGGACACACATAAAATATAACATCACATCACAAGAATAATATAATAATTACATACAATTTTACTTTAATACATAAAATATTTAAAAATGCATATTGAAACCAATATCAACATGACATGCATTAGACATCTGCTTTAGTAAGCATTATATGGGACTGACAAAAACTTAATCCATATAGAATTCACTGAACTGAGGAACTGTTCTGGTTGCTAGAAAATTCAAGCCAATTTATTCCAATATTAACTTTTTTTTTTTAACTTTTCCTGAGTAAATATTAATAATTGATAAATACAAACTAGTAAATTAAAATAATGAAATATCACACATCAAATTTTTTTTTTTTTATTTATTTTTTTTTTTTATTGTTGTATACCTAATTTTTGGAAATTTTCTCAGTGTTTCTCGTTGAAGGGATATTTAGTATATGCAACACGTAACCTTCTGAAGTAAACTGTCTTTGAACATGATAATTTACATTAGCTTAATAACATGTCAAGGATAAAGATATTATCGAAACATGTGTATTTTTTATGACAACAGATTTAACGATTCATAGCTCATAATAAACAATCATCCTTTGATTTATTTTTATTTCCCTTTGATATTTTTTTTTTTAAAAATGCGATATATATTGATAATTTCAACTGACTCAACTTGACCTTCAAGTTGACTTTTTTTATTTTCTGTCGCATTGTTAATCACCTTCTTGAGTAGAATGTTTAATGCGTTTTTGTTCCATAATCAATATATATATATAAATTAAACAAGTTCGCACGGTTTGTATGGCGCTTTCACTCCGCAACCACCCCTGCATCCCCATGGGGTTACATGGTACAATCCCTGCAAAGATTGGGTTCACAGATTTAGAGGCCCGCAAGGGAAAAACACGCGTTCATTTAGGGCGGTTCCATTGACAATATTAGAGTTTTTTTATTAAATAAAAAAATTTATAATTATATAATTTATTATAATACAAATCATGTTGTGAAAAAACTTCGTAAATTGATTGCGTAACTAAACTGAAATCTAAACTTCGATCTATATTGTAAAATGGATGCCAGCAGTAGTCCGAGGTTTCCGGGGAACAGAAGTGATGTCACGAAAGAAGCGCACGCAACCGGAAGTGCGAAGGTGTTACCTTAGTAGAAGGGATTCTTTTGGGAGATAATTTCTTCCCTGGTGGAAACATCGGAATACTGTACTATAAGAAAAGTTCGTTTGGAGGAATATGAAATTTTTTTTTAATTCGATTGTTTTTCAGTTTCTTTTTAATTGGATTATTTTACAAAATGGGTTTAGTAAAGGAGTTCATTATTATTATAATTCTTTTCTACAAATTTTATTTTAATTTACAGTAGATTTTTATAAAAACAAAGGATTTTTAACTTTAATTTATATATTTTGTTGCATTTTACAAAATTTATTTGGTAAAGGAATTTATGTGTTTCCATTAGTTTTTTATTGGATTATTTTATAAATTTATTTGATCAAGGTATTTATTTATTTTTATTAATTTGATTATTTTTAATGTGCTATTTTTATTGGATCATTTTACAAATTTATGTTATTATACAGATAATTATTTTCTATTTGCAAATTTATTTGGTGAAGAAATTTATTTTAATTTTTATTATTTTATTTTTTATTATTCATTTATTCTACAAAATGAATTTTTAAAAATTGTTTATATTTATTTGCAATTTGACTTATTATTTTTTTTTTTTTTCATACTAAACTTCTTTTTATAAAGGAATTTATTTTTATTATTGCTTCTTTCAAATTTATTTTTTTTTACTTTTGGTTAAATAATTTATTTTTATTTTTTTATTATATATTTTAAAATATAATTATATTATTTTTAATATATTAATATAATATATATATATTATATTAAATAAAAATAAATTATTTAACTATTTTTCTTTTATACATTTTTCTTAAATTTTTAATTCCAATTTTTTTATCGATTCTATTTGTTATATTTTGCAAAATTTATTTTTGTAAAGAAATTCATTTATTTTATAATTTATAATTTTTCCCCGTTATGTTACAAAATTTATTTTCCTTTTACAAAGGTCTTTTATTTAAAGATAATTATTTAAGCAAAGGATTATTTTCTTTTCATTTTTTAATGTAATTTGTTAAATTATTTTATAATTTCCTTCCTTGTCAAAATAATTTTTTTCTTTTTTGTGTATTACAGCATTTTTTTATCACTTCATTAGAAATTTAATTATCCCAAATTTATGTTTGGCTTTTATAGTTTTCCTTAAAATCTCTCGCATTTCTTATTAAAATCGAAATAATTTTCAAATTTTCTACCCAATATTAAATACTTCAAAGCATTTGTATTGAAAGATTTAATATAAGTTCGACTCCAAAGAAAATGTTACTAATTTATGTATATTTAATCAATTAGTTACTTTCATTAAAATGCAAATATTTTAACATAAATGTACATTAATTAAAATGGGCATGAAATTTTCTTTCAACTCACTTTTTGTATCTCTTTCTAATGATATTTCTTCCTTCATACTCGGTTCTATTTTGATAAACCCTATAGCTTCTTGATGATACAAAAAAACGTTTTTTTGCATGCATTTCTTTTCAAGCATTTAGAAATAAACACAGACTATGATTTTGTAAGACGAAATAGTTTTAGAAAATTATACTTATAATGTATTTACACTAATTTCTTTGTTAATATATTTTATTTCAAAATATTATATGCATATAATTATCTCACCAATCATTTTCACCTACATTATTATTTTCTTTACAGTCATACACAAATCTTGTACCTATACGAAGATAAATTTGGTAAAATGTTCCACAAATAAATATTCAATACTAGTAAATATTATCATACTAAGCTAAAGAATTTGTATAACATGAAAAACAATAAATGCACACACACAAATATTTCAACAAGAAAAACCTTCTTATAAAATCTTAATGTTTAAGCATGTTAAAGTTATGGATCTTATTCATTTTTTTTTGAATTTCTTAAATCCTTCTTTTTTTTTTTGGAAAAACACAATTCATTACATTCTATTTATGCACACACATCAGCGAATTATATTTATAAAATTAATGTTTATATTCTTTTAACCAACTATTTTTAAAACAATATTATTTTAATTGATATTTAAATTATAATTTTTAACATGAATTGAATTTTTTTAACCAAAACTTCTATCATTAAAGATAAAACTGTACGTACTTTCTTTTCGAATGCTGAACTAAAATTCTGGTATACAACCTTTATTACAGAATGCTGATAGCGTGTGTCTACCCGACCGCTGGCCAATTTCAGACAAGATAGTATTTCTTTCTATATGACTAGGATTGGAATGCTTATCAGTTTAGATATGCATTTTTTAAATTTTTTAAATAACTATTTCAACAAACTTTTTATCCGTTTGTAATGTAATTTTAGGTGAAGAAAAATAAAATTATGAAATTATTATTAAATAGCATATTTTTAAATAAGGATATAATTTATAAAATTTATTTTACTAATTTTATTTTATTTTAATTTTGGAGTATTTTTTAAATTTAAACTATTTTTTTCATTTCTTTAAATAAAGGAAATTACATGACTCTTTCACTTACTGAAATTTTTCACTGAAAATTTAATTTTTGTACAACGTATTTTGCATTTCGACAAGCATTCTATTCAAGTACACACATCAATAAGTTAAGTTATCCATTTACTTTTATATATGCGTTAAGTATTATTTAAACTGTTGGTAAAATTATACCTTGTTGTTTTTTTTTCACTCAAGATGGATTACCTGCCCACTTAATTCTATTTGTTAAACCCTGTAATTTCTTGTTGATGCAAATTTTTAGCATACATTTTTCAAACATTTAGAAATAACCACTACTTAAATTGTGATTTTGTAAACCAAAATAGTTAAACAAATGTTACTTTTTATAATGAGTTTACACTAATTCAATTTACTAACCCCGAGTAAATTACTTTCATTTCGGAATATTGTATACATCTCACCAACCATATTCGTTTAGATTTTACTTCTTTTCTGTCATACACAAATCTTGTACTTACACAGCCCCATAGACATTCTTTTTTTTAACTAACTAATCATTGAACAATATTTACAAAAGTCTTATGAAATTTCACCCATTATACACATCATTTTGAATTTTATTTTCCAAAAACTCATTTTTTAAGTCGTTTTTATTTTTAATTTCCTAATGATATTTCTATAATTAATTAATTTATTCTTTATCCTTGATATTTTTGGTTTATATGCTATCTACCATAAAAATTATGCATTTCGCAGTACTTTTTTTTTATTGCAAACATTTAAAATTAATCACTTTAATTTTATAAAATAAAGTAATTAAAATGATGTTTTTTATTATGAATTTACACTAATCCAATTTATTAACACCAAATAACTCTATTTTATTCAAAATAGTGTATGCAGTTCACCACCTATTTTTCCTTACATTTTATATTCTTTTCTGATATTCACAAGTCTTGCGCTTAAGCGTCAAGTTGTTTTAATTTTAATAATAATGTTAAGAAAAGTCATATGAAATTTGACCCATTTTACCCATCGAGTTCATTTTGAATTTTATGTATAAAAAACTCATTTTTTAAAGTCGCTCTTATTAAAAAAAGTTCCTAATGATATTTATTCTATTAATTATTTTTCTTCCCTAATATTTTGTTCTATCTGTTAAATCGAAGTTAAACTACAATTACAGATATTTTATTTAGCATTCAAATATTTAAAATTGATCACTAGTTAGATTAAGATTCGGTAAACTTAACTAGCTAGAATGATAAAAAATTTTTTATAATGAATTTACATTAATTCATTTTCTTAACCATCAAATAACTATTTTATTTCAAAATATTGTATACTTCTAAATATTCTTGGTTTCTCTTACAAACCCTTTTCACTGCATTTTCATTTTCCTTACTAGTTTGTCCTGCAAAAGTCTCGTACTTATACAACCTCTACAAACATTATAATTTTAGTTGTAATAATGATTGAATAAGAATTACAAAAGTCCAGCTTCCTTTCATAAGTCATACAAAGAAATTTCTTAAAAAACATTTTTTTTTTTTCACTTTACAATATGTTTTTTAACTTAATTATTATAGTTTTTTTCATTTGTTTTAATGAAAGTATTACTTTTTACATGACTATTTTGATATGTTGAATGTTTTTTGTACCATTTTTTTTCACCATTTTTTTCATGTGTGTACATATGATAAGCATTCTATTTTAATATAATTATGCACGTGAGACATTAAATCATGTTTAATATAAATTCATTTCATAAATACATACTTTAAAAATAAATGTTTTCATAAATACTTAACATTTATAATAGAAATGATTATATTTTTAAAATTAATTTGATTGCAAGACCAATTTTTGTGTCTTCTCTACTGATAGGAAACGCAGGGGTACATTTAATTTAGATATCAAGATCAACGATTCTCCCATTAAGAGGATAGACTTCCCCACCTATCTAGGCATTACCATGGATCCTGAACTTCGCTTCACAAGGCACATCGTACACACTGCTAATAAAGCTCTGAGAAAGTTAAGTATTCTCAGAAAACTATGTGGAACTACTTGGGGATCAAGACCTAAAACTGTAAAAAACGCATTCTGCTCCATCATTAGACCTCTGCTTGAATACGCCGCCCCGATTTGGAATCCAAGCTCCCAGTCTTCTAAAATGGACTCTGCCCAACACAGAGCATCGAAAATCATTATAGAGCAGTCTCCTCAACCAATAACAACAAGGCTGAACAGGAATGTGGCCTGCCTCCTCTCCTACCTTGCCACCATCAAATTTACTAATAGACTTCGTAGCAATAACATGGATCATATCTCTACCAGAGTATTTAATGAATGGAAGGGCTCAATCAGACTCAAAAGATTCCTCAACTCTACAGCTTGATAAAGATATCAGAAGTCGGATAAATTTGGAACATTCCTCTCTGGATTTTGTTCAAGAGCCCCTTTTTCCCAGAAAACCACCAAGTTAAACTAAGTTTGGTTTGAACCTATTGCAACCTTGTTCAAAAAAAAAGAAGACTCCAACATTCTCAAAAAAAAAGGCCTTGATACCATAGATAAGTTCTCCCAAGGTAATCTTGCAATAGCATACACCGATGGATCCTCTGACAAATTCCTCAATAAGGGAGGTGAAGGCATTTTCTTTCAACTTCCAAATGGAAGTAAATACCATCTTAAAATGAACACAGGCCTGATAGCTTCAAACTTCACCAGCGAGCTCATAGCAATTAAAGAGGCTGTTGCTTTATATCTAAATGACTCAAATATTTCAGGCATCATTGACGGGTTAGTGATTTTTTTCGACTGCAAGTCGGCTCTGGAAGCAATTAAAAATGGAGATACTAACATCACTTCTGCGATAAATGTTCTGCTCGAGACTCTACACTGTAGAGGCAAATCATGACATCTTCAATGGATTCCTGCACATGTCAACATTGAGGGCAACTAATGCGCTGACTCTTTAGCCAAAGAAGTCAGGGACAATGATCAACCCAGGACTACCATCACACTTGCAGATGCTAACTCAGTTGAAAAAAACCGACTAATTCCTCATAACTTTAAGAAGTCACTAATCACGGACTTCAACTACCCTAGGAAGTTGACATCATTACAGAGGGATATTACAGAACTAATCATTACAGAGGGATGAGATTCTCCCAGACAAGACCAGGGAATACATTCCCTGCAGAAATTGCCCCAACTCTTTTCTAACACCTAAGCACATTCTGGAGTGCCCAGCACTCACTCCCCATGTTTTGCAATTGGGTATGGTGCCAATCGAGGCCAACTTAAGAGAAGCCCTGTATAGTGAAGCGGCGTCATTGCTAGCGGCCACTATCGTGAAGACTTTTGACTTGATCTAACCTTGTTAATATTATTTTAAATCCATGGACACGATAACAACAACATAACAACATTGCTTTCAATAAAGATCCATTGAAAAACTATTTTTTCCTAATATGCTTCACTAAAATCTTCTTAACATTAATCATTTTTTAAAGAATGTTATGTTAGGCATGATTTGATATAACGTTAATCTTTCGTATATTTATAACTATATTTTTCGGGAAATAATATTTCTAAACAACACTTTTTATCTATGACATTTAATACAGTCATGCTCAAATCTTCAAATACACTCTTGTAATCTCTCTCTTAACACAAAATTCATCATTAAATCAATTTGTTTTAAACATAGCCTTTGAATAAGAAACAGGATGTTTTTTTTTTTTTTTTTTTGCCTTTCATATGCCAAAAATTTTTTACTTTTACATAAAAGTTCTATAGCTCATGAAAATATTTTTCAAATTTCTACTCTTATTTTTTAAAAAATTTTACATCTCTTCTTGTATACAGCTGTTTTTCAGAGGTGTTACTTTCTCATAATAAAGAAAATACTATCATTCAGCCCAAAAAAAGTTATTTTAGCCTGAATTAACTAAAACCTTTTTGATTATATATTTCTTATATTCTGACAAAATATATAATTTACCATCTTAAAAATAAAATAAATAATAATAATAGATAATGGATTTTAATTGATTTTTCCAATATTATCAGGACTTGTCATTTATTTTCTAATATTTCTTTATATTAATATTTTGCATGCGTTACTTCTTAAGTGCAACATTTAAATTTTTTTTTTTACAATTCAGTAAAATTCTATGAAATCTGTCTTATGTGCTATCCAATTCAATTTACATCCAGTCTTTTTATGAAATATATATATATATATATATAACTATTAACTAGTACAGATTATTCATTCTCATTTGGTTTTAAACATATATGATTATTTTCCTGCAAATTAAAATAGGAACAGCTTCAAAAATTTTTTTCAAACTAGTTTCAGTTTGATACCCTTATATCTTTACTGTCTTATTTTTCTATCCTTTTTTTATATATTTTTTACTTTCGAGCGATTTCAGAAAAGCATATACACTTGAAAGATATTGATCCACTTTATACTTTTTTTTTTAAAGACTGTGCGCTGTTGTAACTATATTTGATAACTAAGATCGCTAATTGCACGATTTTTTTTTTATTATTATATACTCATGTGTAAACTCTAATTATCGGGTATTGATTGATAATTTTCCAGTTATGATCAGCAAACTTTCAAGTTTCTTTTCCTCTCTTTAAAAATGATATTTTTTTCATTCTGCAGTGTTTTTCTTGCAAAACAGGCTTTCAAAGAGGAGGGTTTTTTTTTTTTGAGAAATAGAGTCTCATTTCAATATTGTACATTTTACTTTTGTATTTTCAGGTGTGGATACAAAAATCTCTGGTATCTGTTTTTCATATATGGTTTCTTTGCAGTTTTTGTATAAGTTTTGTATGTAGTTTTATGAATTTTGCAAAATGTTTATAAGTAAAAATGTCAGCTCTATCAACCTGAAAATCTGACCTCACTTCTTCACAATTTACGTTGAAAGGCATGGTAAAAATATTCAATTCTATTTGAATGGCACTGAAATCTTAAAATCTGCGTTCGAACACAAAATGCAGTTTTGTCAAGCCATCATCATAATTCTTAAGCTTCTCTTCATTTACTGAGGGTATTGAATTTAACCTCGATAAAAGAGACAAATCGTTCTTAGCTAGCTGCCCAGCAAACATATTAAGTTTTTATTTTAAAAGTTTTGAGATGGGCCCAGATATCGTCAATAAATTGATTTTTTCCTTGCATCTTGACATTCATGTTGCTCATATGACAAAGAAGATCTGTGAAAAATGCAAAGTCTGAAAGCCTTCTGTATCTTCTAACATTTCGCACTCCGCAGAACACTGATTCTCATGGAAGAACGACACAATGTCGTCTTTCAGCTGCCAAACTCCTTCGAAAACACATCCTACACTAAGCAACCTCACTTTCGTGTAATACAGTACATCAGAGTATTCAGATTGCACGGACTGAAGAAAATCTCGAAATTGCCTGTGAGTAAGCCCACGAGATCGAATAGTATTTACAAGCTTCACGACTGCATCAAGCACGGGTTATTATATTCAATGCAGATTTACACAGAGCATCTTGATGTATAACATAATGTAGAAAAACAACATTGTTCCCGGGATAGTTTTAATTAAAGAGTCTAAGAAATCCGGATTTTTTTCCTGTCATATTTAGTGCTCCATCTGTCGTACTATTACATATATTTGTTATAGGTACTTTCAAAGTTAAAAGTCATTCCTGAAATTCGCGAAAAATATCACATACCGTTGTAGTTCCCTTTAAAGAACGCATGCACGCCAGTTCCTCGGTAATTTCAAAGTTCTCAACAACACCTCTTATAAATAATACTAATTGAGCAGTGTCATTTATATCAGTGCCTTCATCCATAGCTATGGAGCAAAAATTTTAAACTGGCCAATGTTTGACTCTAATTGTGATGTCAAATTTTTATCAGCTTCGATTCTAGAAGTCACCGTTTTTCGAGATAAGCTTACAGTCTCAAAATTATTTTTCTTGACTAGACATGAAACATCACAAACTTGGAGCATGCATCGTTTAACAAACTCCCCATCACTGAGAACTTTATTATTTTTAGCAAATATTGTATGCTACAATGTAACTTGCATGTGTAGCTGCTTCTTGTAAACTGTTTACCTTCTTGAAAAAATTTTGTCGCCCTGATAATTTTTACCAAAGACTTTCTGCATTTTGTTTTCTTTCATTTTCGGACATTGCTTCGTAATTGGAATTCTTATGCTTAGATGTGAAATGACGGGAAATGTTATATTCTTTGAAGAATTCCAGAGCTTCATTGCAGATGAGACATACTGGTTTATCATTTACAACTGTAAAAAATATTTCCAGGTCCATTTATCATTAAAAGCACGGCACTCTGAATCAAACTGTACGTTTTTTAGTAGCTATTTTGGGGTTGAAAATTTTTCGAATAACCCAAACAAGCACTAGCTACACTATACTTTTAATAATTTCACCACTATTCACAATGATGCTATATGTCCCGCAATCTTTTCCATACACAATTTGTAATATTAGAACTCACGCCAAAAGAAAAAGCTGCTGGCTGGAGCTTAAAATGCACAGTCAGCCACATGTAAGGTCTAATTCAGCTATATTGGATTCCCATATGTCTGCAAATAGAGAAAAAATAGACAAAAAAACAAAAAATAGAGAATGTAAAAAGATCATCAATCCTTTGAAAAAAAAAGAAGTAAAAAAAAAAGTAATATTTAATCAAAGTAGAAAAAGAGATGGATATATAATATATAAATATATATTTCTTTTAATTTGCCTCAGACCGGCAAATTAAAATTCTATCCGCGGGCCGGATAGAACCTTCCGGCGGGCCGTAGTTTGCTCATCCTGGTCTGATGATGCTATCGACCAAGTGAGACAGGAAACAACAACAAAACATATAAATATATATTGCAAAAAAACATTATAAAATATTTAAACTATAGTATATAGTTAAAAAATATTTTTATGTTTTACTTTTTTTCTTTGTAAGGTACACATAAATTCTGAAAATAATGTGTGATACAAAGTTTCATGGTTTAATAGTTAGCAGCCTTTCCTGTAATCGATGATCTCGGTCGAGACAAAGTTTTGAATTACGATTTTAAAAAAAAAAGCATTTTTTTCTTTGTGTCGCATCAGATTTGCATTTGAATGTAAAATATATTCACCATCGCCGTTTTTTCCTTTTATGTTCGTGAACAGAAATATTTTCTTATTATTGCTCAACTTTTTTTTTTTTTTTTTTTCGAGGGGGAGGGGCACTTTTTTGTAAATATTGCAGGTTTTGACTGTAAATATTTACAGACTAATATTAATAAAATTGTATACTGGTAAAAGTAAAAAAATAAATTTCTAATTTAACCAAATTTTTTAATTCTTAAATGTTTAATGGCAATTAGAAATAACGATACAGAACATATTAAGTAATACTACAATATTAATGTGTAATAACTTTTTTATATGTTGTATTATGAGCAAGTGTTTTTAATTTAAAATTTATAGATAAATATTGTTATCATTTTAAAATTCTTGGAAATAATCCTGTCTTTTCCAAAATTCATAGTTGCATAGCTGTTATTGTTTTTATGTATTTCTGTAACCTTTTTCCGAGTAAATTCTTCTACGCCCATAAACTCAAATATTATACGTACACGTTTGTATATAATTAGATTGTAACGGTAGCAGATAATGAGTCCTTATCTGCTACCATTCCTGAGAACATACAATTTAAAAAAAAAAAAAAAAAAGAAACGAACTCCAGATATCCCGGAAATAGCTCTCAAGACTGAGGCGGAGTTTTAGAATCTGATTGGTTGGAAAATGATGCCTCCTCCAATATCGATTTTTACAAATTCCGCTCCTTTTCATAAAAGCAGCTTGTTTGTAATGAAGGTTATTTAAAATCGCGCTTGTTGAAACAGCAGTCATTTTCCAAAGCTGCGAAGAAAAAAAATGGGTGAGATTAATAGTAATATTTTTTTATATTTTATTCATAGGTAATTATTAGGTAAACTATATGAGAAATATTTAATTAATTCAATAGAGAATTCTAACTGGGTAAATAATAATATTCTAAATTGGTTATTAAAAAAATAACCAATTTTTAGTTTGCGGTGCTTCCGAATAATATTGGCTGTGTTGATTGCCAGCTCGGAGTATAAATCCTCTTCTAATGGATGGTCCAGACACTGCATGGCACTGCAACAGTAGGAAATCAAAGGGGTGATGAGGAGTAAGCTCCGCATGAAATTTTTCTTAAATCTCTAATTCATAATTCACTTTATTAAATAGTTTGGAATGAATTTTCACACGTATTAATTTAAAGGCACATTTATTTTATTTTAAGGAAAAACTATAATATTATTATCAAATGCAAACAATAACATTCTACTGAATATTCATATTACTTTGTTTATAATATTATCAAAGTTCTGGTTTCTGTATTAGGTTTATGCTATTTTTGTGAGTAATCGAGTTGCTGATGATGATGCATACATTTCCACTGTTATTTTATTATAAAAACAACTCATTTGTAGGGACTGGAATATTTTTCGAAAATAATGGAAAATGGGTTAATAATTTATTTAAAGTCTCAAAAATTTCAGTTCTATTAATAGTTTTAATTAATTTTTATAAAATTTGAAGAATTTTTAACACTAAAAAACTAATAAATTTGTTTCCAGAAAAGATAAAAAAATTCAATTCAAAATTATCCCCATATACTAAAAAATAGCATTTATTAAAAGTGCAGATTATAATTGTTTATTTTTTAAAAATTTTATATTATAGTTTAGTTGTAAATTTTTACAACTAAGGAATCAAACTGAATTAAACTTTGCATTCCTTTACAATAAAAGGAATCTCAACAGAAGATTAAATTTAACTGAAAAATTTATTTCATACAAAAGGTTGAGATTCACTCAGAGGATGTATATTTAAATATGAATCTGTTATTTTCTTACTGTTAAGTATTATTACAAAAATGAAATATATTTTTTATACATTTTCGGAAATATTAAATTACTCGTAAAATATATATTTTTTTTCAATAATTCTTTTGTAAAATGTTTGTTATTTTATGCATTCTTTTTTTTTTTTTTTTTAATTTTTAATATTTATTATTTAAAACACCATTATTTATTACATTATTGTCATTTACAAGATATATGTAGATATTTTTCTTTTTTTGTTTGTTTGTTTTTTTGTACATTTTAAGAAATAGGCGATATTTTAATTGCCTCTTATTGCTTGAATGCTACTTTAAATATCACTATTTTTTAAAATGTTATCCTTTTATTGTTGAATAAATATCAAAAAATAAAATAAATACGGATATGGCACTTAAAAATATATGAAAATATCGAATATTTTTGTGTTCAAGCTGAATTACTACAACAAATCCGAAAGAAAATAAATTGGAAAGATTTCACAGTAGATTTTAGGAGATGGAGTGAAGAGATACACTCCTGAGTGCTGTGGAATATTTGTTCACAATTGTTACAGCATCGGAGACTAAAATCGATGCGCCAAATTTGTAATTCAACTGCAAAGTGATCAAAAAGTTTCTTTGACAAAGTTCAGTGTTAACAGTTCTAATGAATACTCAGTCGAACTTGACTGGAGGAGTTTCAAATGAAAATCAAAGACATTATATGTCTTTTCCCATTATAGAAAGAATAATAATTGTTTCGACGAATTGTTACAAAGGAAAGCTGTTTATTTTTCTTGCGAACGATTTTTGAATTGAATATTTGATTGAAAATTTTATTAGTGTAGAATTATATTAGTATGCATTATATTTTATTATTCTATCTAAATCATAATAAAATCTAATATATATGGCATAATGTATATATATATATATATATATGGTACATTTCTTTATTTGTTCTTCGATAAAAAGTTTTTTGATGGTTTAAAAATAATATGAAAAATTTAATTTGAAAATTTTGTAAAACATAATCCTACATTAGAACTTTAATGCATTTTGTTAATCGTAATATTTTAATTAAACTTCTACTGATGTTACATAGTATTATTTATTAAAAATCCCTCTCATTTTTAAATAATAATCACTACATGTGTTTATAAATATATTTTATTGTTTTATTTATTTAGTTAGTTCACTTTTTAATGTATCAATTATTCTTTTACTAAAAATATATTAAACTGAATCATTATATAAGTTTCACTTTAAAAAGCTAGTTATTAGTTTAAACAAATGAGGATTTATTGTATTAACACAATATGTATTCGAAGGTATGTACAATATGTACTCTCAGCAACAGGGTGCTTATTTATTTACGTATGTATGCAAATGCATTTGTAGGCAGGTACGTATGTGCGTGTTAATGGTGTGTGGATATATGGAAACGAGTGTGTGTATATATATATATGACCACCCTATTTAATTTTTATTGGATTATTTTTTTATTTTTTTTTTGAAAAATTTTGAAAACGACTTTATTAATTATTTGCAAAATTTATTTGAAAGTAATTTATTTATTTTTATTTGCCGCCGAGAAAGAGATTTATTTTTTATCTGCAAACATCGTTTTTGATTCTACACGGGTCTTAGAGCAAGCTTCCAGCAATGCTTTTTACAAATATGGTGGCGGTATTATGGTTTGGAGGACGTTCTCGTGGGCGTCTCTGGGACCCGTGGTTGTGGTTACCATGAATGCATGATTTAACATCATTGTGACCCTTACATGGCCTGCATGGAAATGGAATGTTAACAACGCCCCTTGTCAATTAAGCATGTAAATGTTGTTTGTGAAGGAAAGGAGAGAAATGATAAAGAATGTCTTATGTTTCATCTGAATGCAGTTTTAAATCGTTTAAATGAAATAGTTCTCCTTTCAGAATAAATATTGTTCTTATGTATGTTTTGATCACTAAGAATTTCTTCGTCTAGAACTTTTCAATGACATCTGGATGCCACGAAACGAGGGCAATTTGCATTCGCCAGCTGAATGCCAGGAATCGTGGTTTGTTCTTTTTCAACATTACCATTTTGGCAATTTATGAAGTAAAGCTCATTTGTTTTGCAGTTATATGAGTAAATCCGTGAGTATACAGTGGTATCCTCTTCGTACACTGTAAAATTTTCTGATATTGAGTATATGGCAATAAATAATTTACAACCTTTATTAATCAGAATTTTGAAAGCCGCTTATGAAGCTTCCCCAATCTTGTTTTCTTGCTTTGTTACATTTTTGTTTTGTTCCTTTGACCTTGAAAGAAATTTTGAATGACAGTTTGTTACGATAAGTTGTATTTTCCTGAAGTTTCTGAAGTTCAATATCCTTGAGTTGTTTCGGAGTATTATAAATAATTAATTTTGGTTATCTTCGACGGGTCTTATGCGAAGGTTTTTCAACATCTTTTTCATCTGCTCTGTTCACGGCAACGCCTTTCTGGCGTGCATTTCCAATACACTTAAATTCCAATTTTTTTTTCTTTCAATATAATGAAAAACTCAACTTATCTCTTAGCGATGGTTTGCTTTCAGTGAAGAATATACCTGCAGTACATCAACACTATATGAGGGAGCATATGTTCAGGAAGAATTTGAGCCAAGAAGAGAATTTTCTAAGGCAGCAGGAATATATGTTGAAAAGTTATTAACGAAAAGTTCAAGTGTGCTTAGAAGTTTATCTTCGTAAGGTCTAATGTCGGAATTTAACGCGTGCGTTTCTTATTCAGCAAATTTCTTATTTCTGAGATGATTTCCGACGATTGTAAATTGTTGAACTCTTCATTTTCCATAATGTGTCAGAGCTTGATCTTGATAGCTCTTCCGCTTGATTTTCATTTTCTAAGTTTAGATTTTCGATAGTTAAATTCAAAAAAAATAAAATAAATAAATTGAAACTGAAAAAAAAAAAAAAAAAATATTATGCGAAAAAAAAAAAAAAAAAAAAATGGCAAAATATATAAATAAAAATTCATAAATAAAAAAACGGGAAGAAGAAGAAACAGTACGTGCTGCCCTCACAAAATATTCCAATGTACGATGAAATATGTAAATAAGGTGGTAAAAATTTTTTGAAAAGAAATAGTAAATAATTGAATAATATTATGAGACAGGGCTCGAATCCGGGTCAAATGATATCTGTTATAAAAATTTTAAAAAATGCTGATATTGATAGTAAAGTTATATTTGGAACTTGTGTTGAAAAGAATTAAATTTAAATACAGATTTTTAGATTTCAAAAGAATTTTATGAAAAAAATATCATATTTTAAAATTTGTTACATTTATATGTTTAATAAAATACGTAAAAATAATGAAAAAAAAATAAAATTGAAGATATTAAAAACCAAAATACAAAGATAGAAAATGAAAAATATATAAAGGATGTTACACCAACATCCACTGAACTTAGAAAATTAAACATGTTATTCAATATTAAAAAGAATAAAGACGATTCTAATTATCATTATTATATTTAGATGGCAAGTAAAATTATATAATCCATAAAAAATCAAAAATATTCGCTTTGCATGGGGAAAAACTCATTTCGATCTTGCAAATCAAGTGGCTTTTAAGACTTGTCATGAACTGAAACCAGACTTTTGAAAGAGATATTACTTCTAATAATCTAATGGTGCTATTTATTGAATAACTTTGTCTTGGATATTTTTCTAATTTGTTTCTCACTGCTTTTAACCTTTAAAATGTTTATGTAGTTAAAGAACTTCGTTTTCCGTACACTATAAATTAATAACGATAAAATGTAATTTTTTTAATACGTCCAACGTTCACTTTTTCATTGTTCTTTTCTTTAATGTTCTTTTGCAGTAACCCTATTTTGGGAGATCTTTTTATTTGGATACTTTTCAAGTATATTGTTATTCCTTTTGTGTTTTGGAATCAATAAAATAAGGAAAGCAGCCTCCAGGTGAGTATTAACATTTCATGATGATGTCTTAAAATAAATCATATTTTTGTTATTTTTCCACAAATAGAATAATAATCTAAAGTTAATACTTTTGTTATCAATGGGCCGAGAAGTATTATTAAATGCTGTAAGTTATGAAAATTATCTCAAACTAATTAACATCCATCATGACACGATCATAAAAGCAAACTTTTATATAAAAATATATGGAAATTTTATATTATAGTATATATAGAATTAATTTCTTTATTTATTGAAATTGCTGTACATGCTATTGCGCATTTCTATAGGAATTCAAAATAATTATTTTATTGCCTCATGTAAATGAGCAAGTCAACCACAATAAAAAGGCTTGGCAATGTTCTCAGGTAAGGGTAAGAGATCCCATCAGCCAATGAAACTTGATGGCGTTGATTCCCGATCGCACATTTCGCCGTTGACGAAAAGGAAGTGAGAGTCGTTTGACGAGTCTCTGCCCTCACTTTTGTCGTCTCTATAGTACGACATAGTTGGACATGGTTCGACTATTCTTGTTAACATTGTCCAATGTCGTCGTCACTCATAAAGGAAATACCGAATTGACTATATTGAAGTTAACGTTTTCCTCTTTAACAATCTTTTCTGTTAAAACAAAAAGAAAAGGAGAATCGAAACGAAAAATTAACGCGGTTGAATTCAATAGGGAAGGGCTTTAAGCTATTGATTTCAGCAGCTATTTAGCAGTGCTTCTCAACCTCGGCGGCGTTAGAAATAGGACTAACACAAATCTTAACGTCAAATGATTCAAATGTTCGGAAAACAAGGGTTTGATATTAGCAATTGATTTTGACATTTGTTAAAGATGCAACTCTTTCGGTATGCAAGTATTATTAATGAGTGCTTCACTCAGAGTTGCGTTAAATGTAGTTCTAGTTAAATTTACGTTTATTGTAATCCGTTAGTTAAATTTACGTTTGTTAACTCCACATAAGTTAGCATATTTCAAACTTAAGCCTTCTTATTCAACATTTTTATCTCTTGATACTTACTGCTTATTATTTTTTGATTATTTTTGCATGATGAAATGATAGATACAAATTATAGTAAATATTTTGCAAATAAGATTGCTCTAATCGTTTAGAGATATTATTGGTCAAAACAATTATCAATTGTCAACAAAAAACAAAAATTATCAAATAAAGAATGTTAGCTAAAACAGAGCAATGATGAATCTTCTTTGTATGTAATATGTTAAGAAATATTGATAAAAAAAACTACTAAAAGGATGTTATTTTTAACAGAAAATTTATTTTATTGTTGTATAAATAGATTATCGGTGGATAAAAAATATTCGGTATTTCTATGCCTAAATTTATGATTATCATCTTTCTAGAAACACAATTAAGTAAAAGTTATTAATATTTCAGAATGAAAAAATTTAATGTATTTAAAACCACATGTGTTTTGTCAATCTATTTTTAAAGAATTTCTGTAACCTGTTTATAATTTTAAATAAAACTTTTTTTCAATAATTAATCAACATATTCATTGTAATTAAAAATGTCTGACAACAAATCTTTTCTAAAAGTAATAATAGCTTCGAATATAAATTTTTAAGGAAAGAAACTAAATCAAAATGAGCTTATTTAATTTTTTTTTAGTCTACTTTATTGAATTAGAAATTTTAATTTTTTTTGCAACTAAAAAAATTAGTACAATTGTTGGAAACAAAAACAATATAACATTTCTCTTGGTAGATATCTCGATAAATATATTGAATAAAAATTACAATTCAAATTAAATTATTAGTTGTATGGTATTCATATACGTAATTTAACCCCACATTAAAAATTATGGGGTGTTAAATTTAATGTTTAAATATAATGAGCATTAAATTTATATGAGCATTTGTTATTGGAGCATCAACTATTAACGTTAATTATATATGAGCATTAACTATTAATATTAAATATATATGAGAATTAATGTTTATCACTGATAATGAATATTAAAAGTTTTTATTAAATATGACAACATTGAATATTAAAATTAAAGAAAATAGTACCGTAATTATATCAACATAATAACTATATTAACATTACAAACACGTATGTAATATGGGTTTTGACAGTATTTTCGGATTAGAGCTAATATGTAAGGAAATGGGTGTATAACTTGCTATACTTTTTTATGTTTAAATTCATCAGCTATTAAACTAATTAACATAATTAAAAAAAGGGCCTGATGGCCGAATGACTAGCTCTCTGGCGCTCGGGGCCACAAGTTTCGGGTTCGAGCTCGGCGGTTCAGAACCACTTTAAGCCGTAGATACAGATACCTGTCTATTATACCTGTAAGGTTCAAATATTATTATTATATGACCGCGAGAGGTCGCGGTTATAACTGGTAACTGTGACCAGTAACTGGGTCCTTAATTGTGGTCCAGTGTGGTAGTGGCAGTGCGGTGAGATCTTCAGACCACGAGGTGAACGCTAGGAGCGTCAGATCGAAACAGACGGTCAGGGACCGGCTCTTGGCTTTTAAAACATTAATATTATTGTAGAGAGGCACAGGGGCCATGTGTATGCATGTATTAATAGTGTAAATAAAATTAATGTAAATAGAAAGAGAGTATTTCATCCTGACACAACTAGCTGCTAGTATAGCAGCTTACATACCTGTTGGGCGTAGGACTGACAACCCTACCCTACAAAAAGAAAATATCCGTTTCGGAACCTGTCAGCACTTGTAGTGCCAGGGAGTTAATTATATAATTAAAATGCTCAATTTATTTTTATTGTTGTTTTAATTTTTATTGTAGGGAGATAAACAGACAACAAGCGTCCGACCATGATGCAGGAATTGAACTAAATAAGTTATGGATAACAAAGAGGTGGCAAGAGCAGTAAAGAATGGAATAAGGATGTGTTTTCTTCCCAATTGCAGAGCCGTTTCAGTTCTGTTTAATTAATGATATATCTACCTGAACACTCAAAAACTTCTCAAGCAAATTTATGTGTATGTATTTGAATTTCATTGCCAACAATTCTGATATTGATAATATTGTGGGGAATTCAAGTGATGTGATGTGATGCAAAACTTTATTACCCCTGTACTTTAAACCTATTATTATGTGTTTAAGAAGATCGAAGTCAAAATGTTTGTAGTAAAATAATTATGCGCGTTCTTTATATTAATATTCTTTATATTAAATTTAATTGAATAAAATTTATTTTAATAGAAATGTTTTATATGATCTTTAATTTTTTTTTTCAATAATTTTTTTTATTTCATTTTTATGAATCTGTTGGTTTGTTTTTAAATCTATAAGTGTTGCAAATTATTGCATAAGAAAACAGCATTTTAAAAAGCCATCTTTTGTTTTCTAAAAAAGTATGGATCGGATAAAATTTTATTTTAATAGAAATATCTTGGATTTAATTATTGTTTTTTTTTTTATTTTTATTTATTATATAGGCAGAATCTGTTAATGTTGCAAACTGTCGACTTTAAAATTTTACTTTTTTTTTGCTAATAGTTGATGCACAATTAAAATTGTATTATAATTTTGCTAACTGAAAGTCTTTTGCTGGAATAAGCAATGAGTACGACAAAAAAAAAAATGTTTAAGTAATACTTGATTTTAAAAACAATAATGTGTTTTTGCTGATACGTAGATGAATAGATTACTTTAAAAGAAACGTTTTATATTTTGTTTATTTATTTATTTTTAATTTCTTATTTATTTATATTTCATTTTATTTTTATTTAAATTTATTTTTAAACAACTTTATTAGTATTACAAATTATTGCATAAAAGCATTTAGAAAAAGTTTTTTTTTTTTTTTTTTTTTTCTATACGTAGAATAACATATTATTTCAATACAAATGTTTTGCACTTTGTCTATTTGAAATTATTTGTTGAACGAAACGAAGTCTATTAGTGTTGTAAATTATTGCTTATAAAAATATTGTCCTTAAAAAAATTTTTTTCTAAAAAATAATTGGTTCAAATAAAAATTTATTTAGAAAAATTTTAGATATTTTTATTTAAAACTCATTATTGAACAAAACCTTTTAGTGTTGCAAATTATTGCCTGTAATATTATTTTGAAAAAAAAAATGTGTATTTATAATTTCAAATTAAAAAAAAATATATTTATAATTTCGAAAAATTAGGGTAATATTTTGTCTTCATTATAATCATATAATTAATTTTAGGTTTCGTTTACAATAAAATTATTGTAATTAATTTCAAAATAGGAATGCACTGATCGAGAACCGTACGCAACACGTCTTTTATAGGTTTATTTTTCTTTAAAAGTTATAAGGCAATTTTTTTTAATTTCTAGATTTTAATGAAATATTAAGATATAAAACATAATTTCGCTACTTAAAAATTCAAATGTTATTCAAATATTTTATTCATTTTTTTCTAATTTATTGTAAATAAGCGCTTTATTGAAACAATTACGAGCTAATTATGTACTAATAAATCCTTATACATTAAGTCTTAACTGCAATGTTTGTTGTTTCTTTTTTATTTTTATTTAAATTTTGCTGACATTAGTTATTGATTGTTATTAATTTCAAAGAGTCATTACATATCTTACTGAATTGCCAAAAATATATACCATTTTTAAAAAAAAACAAGCTAATTATATTTGTTGCTGTATAATACCCAATCTTATTTAAGTTAACAAATATTTTGAAACTAATGTGTTGTATATATATATATATATAATTTCTAATCTTTATGTT
>BPLR01018268.1:0-45053 GCA_021605095.1 Caerostris extrusa | reverse complement strand
AGAGATATTTACGCTGAGTGAAAATGTTATATAACCACTTGTTATATACATATTATATTATATTTGATACATAGTGTTATTCTTTAAGTCCCCACGAGGTAAAACCACAAATCTTAGAGATAATAGAATGAATGTGCTCACATAGATGTTTTAAGTGAGAGGGCAAAACAGGAATCATAATAAGCTAAACACCCTGAAGAGATCACACAAGCATATGATAATATTTCAAGAAAATGGAATAACATTATTATTATTAATAAAAGGTTAATATCATAATATATTCATATGTCACACACAACTATAGCAAGTATAAATGAGATGGTTATATTAGAATAATATATCATACTATACATGCTGTATGTTAGTTATTATTAATATGTTTTCTGAAGTATTTTTACCATAATAACATATGTTTGTTTTCTATAACATAATAATAACACATATACATATTAGCAACCAGCTGGTTATTATTATGTATATATCTTGAATAAAAAGGGAAATATGTGAGCAACAGAGAGTACACATATTAGGGCTGCGTGACTGCTGACATCCCACAAATCCCTGGGCCTCCAGGCTTCCATAAAGACCGCAAGAAATACGTTAGTATACCAACATACTAATCTTATTCAGTGTTTATTTAACAAATTTAATATAAACAAATTAAGATTAAAAAACACTAAAATCGATTATAAAAATAGGTTATTTTGAACACAGATCTTTTCTTAAATATTACTAAAAAGGAAAAAAATCCATTTTATTTTATGATCATTTTTTCATTTTTAGAACTCTGTTCCCTAGAAATGAATTTGAACACTAGACCGACGATCTTTAATCAGAAAAAAATTTCTCAAAAATTCATTTTCAAAGCAGAAAATCGGAAACAAGAGAAATACAAACTTTTTATTTCATTTTATAAATTTTTAAGGTTACCAATATTTATTTATCTCAAAAAATAAAATATATTTTATTTTGAAATTATTTATAAAATATATTTAATGCATACATTCCTCGTGTGTAACATACCTCGATATTCAAACAATTCAATCTCAAAGTCAAGGAGTGCATCCTAACCTCTCTGACATAAAATCTATTGCTCACATAAACGCAGAATACGCTATGTAATAAATAAAGTCAAATACAGGATCAGTATGAAAAAACGCCGCCTTCTCCCTGGAACTTTTAAAATGCATTTCAAAAATACCAAAGGTATTAAACTGCAGATCCATTCTGTTATTCAAAACACCAACATTCCGAGTAAGTGAGTAAAGTTCCACAGGCGGTAAACATGCATGAAAGTGGAGGGCGGAAAACGTGGGACCAATTTCTATGACGTCTTTTAGCTTTTTTCAAATGCAGTAAGGTACTCAACTGATGAATGCAGATGCCTCGTGGTAATGCATTACATGCGAGTCAGTCAAAATCTTTTCCAAAACCAGAGGTCTTAGGATAAAAACTAGGGTATATTTCAACACAGGGTTATTATGAAATGAAAAGATTGAGAACCTTAGGATAATATACATGTTTCCGGAAATTTTTTCTTTAAATTTGAATTTTTTCCCCTAAAATTATTCAATCAAAAGTGCCTTCCAGACGCCCAAAAGATTGAATGTCCATCTCAAACTGCGGATCTCTATACGGGTTATTATAATCAAAAATCTTTCCTGAAAGCTCCTTCCCCAAGGGCGTTTCTAATTCAAAAATAACTCCCCACAACTATATAAGTCTTTGTAAAAAGAAAATATAATGTTTGATTAAAATATGTAAAGATATTAAAAATCAATTAATATTTATTTTGTAGCTCAAAACATTGTGGTAGTAAATATTACACTTTAATGTTATTTAAATGTATTAATAAAAATTATAATAATAAGCATATGTGCCAAGCAACATTGAATATTCGTAAAAAGTGTGCCTCTTAGAAACGAAAAATGATTAAAAATCCAAAATGCGTCTCAGAAATATTGTTCGAAGCTAAGTATATCATACATAAAATGCACTCCAATGCTGTAAAGCAATCAATAGGTTTCTGAGCTATACATGTAATGCAAAATCATACAAATGAATTTTCTAGAGATTGAAACTCGATTTTATTCCTCAGTTATGATTTCTTACAAACAGATCACAGCAATACTTCACCTCCTCAAGCTCTCCATCCATCGTGAACCTGGCTGTTAGAAAACCAGATTTTCCGATAGAATCATAAAGAAACTTGTTCTTCTCGATTACAAAGTTAAAACTAAATTAACATTTAAAGGAATTAACATAATAAAAATACTTGCTCAATTAGAAATTTTTTTAAAAGCAACAATTTTGCTAAATGCACTGAAAAAAAATCTTAATTGAAAATATTAACAAAAATTTAAAAACAGAAATCAGCAGATAAGTTTTTTAATTTTTATTTAACCTTGATAAGCATCTGTTTTTAAATAAATGTTCAACAGAGAGAAAAATATAATTCATTTATAATATGTTCAGGTATTTCAACTGGATGAACTAGAATCAAAAACATTCATTTAAGTCCGTCAATATACAAACGACGATAAAATAGTGTGATTCTTAAAGCAATTACTTTTAAAGACATAATTAAAAAAATTATTTTTAAAAGAAAGTAATAAAAAAGTAATTTTCAATATAATACGTTTGTAAAACTTTTACGTTTACAGTTATAAACATTACTCAAACAATTAGAAGATGGCCTTGATAAAAATCTTTCTCCAAGTGATTGTTGTTAAGAATAATCAAGAAATTATTGTTCTACAAGTGAGAAAAGAGGACAAAAGAGAGGGAGAAAAAAAATATTTGATAAGTTCAGAGATTTCCGCATGCCTGAAGGAAAATTTATGTAAATCGACTAATTGAATTTCGATGAATCATAGTTTTTAATAATTACATGTTTCTGACAGTTCAAAACTTTTTATCACATAATAAAAAAAAAACTGTATTTTGATTTTTAATATTATAAAGGAGTCGAAGAAGGAAAATGCAAAAGTCATTCTTTTAATAACTGATTTTCAATTAATGCTAATTTTTAGCTATTTACTTTACAATAATCAAAGTTTAAATTATAAAAATTGTACATTAAGATAAACTTTGAATAAAAGCTAGTTCGTTTTAAAATGCAGCACAACATTACTAATATATAATTAAATAATCAAATTTGAATTTATTAATGTTCTTTAAAAAAAAAAATTTCCCTGCACCTTCATTTATTTACTAATAATGAATATTAAATTTAAAACAATGAAGAATAAATTGGTTTACTGCTAGTAAAATTATCTGTTTATCATTTATTAAGTCTTCTCTTTTTTATATTATTACATTAACAACATTTTTTTTAAAAATCTAAGAAATGAATTGAAAGATCATAAGGAATAGGAGAAGAACAATATGTATATATTTCCCCCACTTCCTTTTTCAGAATTTATGAAATTTAGAATTAACAACGACACAAAAATTTACAATAAACCATATTGAATAACTGAAAGTGGGAAACAAACAGTGATAAAAAACAGTTTGGTTTTTATACTGAATTCCAAACAGTTTTTAAACAATATTATTATTAAAATTAATAGCAATTTAAATATTTCATAAAACAACAGTAACAGATCAACTATTGGGAAGTATTGAGTTTAAAATTCTCAAAAACTTATGAAATTTAATAAACATGTAGCTAAGTTAAAGGAAATTTACGGCGATTTCTCGCCAAAAAAAAAAAAAAAAAAAGGGGCGAGGATTTTCAAATTACCCGTCGGGTTTCAAAAAGGTAAGCAGATGGAATGGGGAGTTTAAAAGGTACACCGTCACCGTTTGTACGGGAGAGGCACGGGCTGTTGGCCTCAATGGGGAACATACCTACGACGAGGGTAGAGTGTGGGGAACCCAAATTTCCCCCACCCTCTCAGAAACCTGAATGCATTTTTTGATCCTGCCCAAAAGGTGAGTTTACCTGTCGCCCCCTTTCTTCTTCTCAGAAGTTTTATGGTCAGGGGGACCTTCTATTCGAACTATTTTCTATAAAGTTTCGCTTGTATATAACGCCCACAAAAGACCACCCCTGAAGAAAAAATGCAGCTATTTTTTATTTATATATTCAATGTATACATAAAAATAAAAAAAAAAAATAAAAATTGCCTTATCAGAATGAATGGTACTTAAACATATTCCAGAACATAAAGAACAAGTTCTTCTTTCCTCTGGTTAAGCAACTAAAGAAATCAGAAGTAAACTTTCTAAAGATAATATGTTAAATGATAACATCACTCTTTGGATATCAGTAGAAAGTATATTTATCATATTCTATCATAAACAATTAGGGCTGTTGCCCTACGCTCAGGCCCTTGACCTTACATCATTCCGAATACCCTAGTTGTACTAATTGAAGCAGAGAAAAGAGATATCCGTTTATGACAGGGTGGGCATAATACAAGCGTAGGATTACTAAATGGGCATTCTGATTCGCTGGGATTCGTGCTGAATGATGTTAACAATACTACGCTAATTTTTCAGATTACGTAACCGTCATTTATTACTTATTTATTTAAGGATTCTTTTCAACACTGAACAAGACCAAATAGATATAAGATTATATATCGTTTTTTTAATTGTAAAATATATAAAAAGAAAATTTAAATTATATTTTTACATAGTCTTATTTTATATATTTACAAAGCAATTTAAAAAAGGAAGGTTATCTGTTATTAAATAAGTATTTGCCAAACATTAAAAAAAAATTAATTTCATCTTAAATTAATTATTTATAAAAATAAAAGGATTTTGAAGAGAAGTTATTTCTTTTACATCTTAAAATCGACAGTAAACTTGCATTCTCGCTAATATATGGTAAAAAGAATACATTCACACAGATATTTTCCAAAAGTTGTAAAAGGTTTCTACATTTTATTATTACAACATTCAATTCATTTTAAGTTGATAATGGATGTAAGTTAAATGCAACAAATCCAATCATTTTTGACGCTTAGTTTTCCAATAAAATTCATTTTACATTACATTATGTATATCATCTGCATTCGATATTTCTAAGAATAATAAATGGACTTCTGCGTGAGTCAAAAGACCAATATTGAATTTTCGAACGAAACTTGAGCAACTATCAAACCTTTTCTCCCACATTAAGGCAACAGCAATCAGCAAAATCTATAAACCAGTTCTCGGCGTTGCCAACCGAGGCACATGAAAACATCATCAGTTGCTTGAAAAGTAAAATTTTGAACACGAAAGCAACAGCACTCACTATCTGAGTTCACGGTTTATTGATTTTTTCACTTGAGAGAGTTTATTGGAAAAGATCGAACACAGTAAACTAGATTTTTGAATACAAAAACGCAAGTTGTTCACTCGAGTAAAATTTTACTTATTACTTTGCATGAAACTCAACAATCTGAAATAAACTACTGTATTTCGTTCTATATAATTTCATTAGTTCTCTTAACTTTTTTTGTATATTACAAGTTGGGAGTCATATAATCAGTTTCCTACAGAATTAAATAAATTTTTTAACACAAATATAAACGACAAGAACGTTTTCATTTGATGAATTATTATATATTTTCTATAGAAAAAGCACACTTTAAATATGAAAATATGATGAGCCCCACCCCACCCAGAAAATCAATATAATTTATACAATTTTCAGCAAATATAATACAAAAAAATTTCCTATTTATTAGATACTTCGGGTATGTTTTTTTTTTCTAAATATCAATTGGTTCGTTATGTTCAATTAAAAATCTTAATTCTATTTCTATTTCGTATAATTAATTATTAATTATCATCTTTTTACTTGTAACAATGATTTTCATTCAATTAATTAATTGATTTATTTATTTTACTTTGCTTTTGTTTGGTAAATTTCTTCTAAAAGAACAAACTTCATATAAAATTTTTTTTTTTGTTCTATTAGGGTAAAGTTTTTGTTCTATTCTATTCTACTAAACTTGATTTACTTTAAATTATTGTATTCCTTTTTATGAGAAAAATATTATTTTACGATGAAAAAAAAATTTCAATATAGTCTTAAATAAAAATTTTATATACATAAAAATATGTTTAAATCACATTGTTTAGTATTTTTAAATGTTTTTTTTTTTTTTACTTGGAAAACAAAATGAGCATGGAACTTAATTTTAATTAACTTACTTAAATGTACTTATCTATATTTAATAATTTTACCCAAAAAAATCAAGATTTTGAAACGGAGATAAACCTACTAATGCTACAAAACTTTTTGTCCCACATTGTTTCTTTTCATTTTTTTTTTTTTAATGGACATCGTAAATATTCTTCGTAGACAATAACACATTAACTTACGCAGAGTTAAAAACAAAAGAATGGAAATGATATTCGGAACGCTTGAATGGCAACATGGAATCATGAATGCTCTGGACGTTCTATCAATGAACCCTAAATTGAATTCCAAACTACGCTTCCTTGATATTTTTAAAATTATCCAATACAATTGAGAAAACTAATGCAGAAAATTATAGAACCAGAGCAATTTTTATATTTGTCATATTTTATTTCGTTTTTGATTACCTTACTTTTATTATTCATATTTATCTAAAATATCGACAGATATTTTCTAAGGTACCCTAAATATACTTTTGTTCTGAGTCAAGTGACATTTTTTTAATAATATTATTGATTATTATGTAATAATATAATATTATGTAATAATATTATTGTAATATTATTACGTAAAGCATGAAAATAATTCGAAATTAACTAAATAATGAATATAAGCCGAAAGAAAAAAATGGCGCATATTTAACAAAGAACATGTTTTATTACCGGCGTAAAAACACATAAATTCTAATCAAAAAATTTGTTTTATTAATAAAACAAAAAATTTAAGATTACTTTAAAATATAAGAAACTAATAATAAATCGCAACTGATACTTATGTAGAATTTTTACCTTTTAAGCAAACTTTTTATAAGTAATCCATACAATGGAAAAGGATTCAATATTTCTGAATTTTAACACATTACAATAATTTATATATTTATAATTTAACATATTTTTAACATAAATAAATCTCTTTCAATTAATTCGAAATGGGCTTTTTTATATATATATAAATTATAATAAGAATTCTAACTGAAACCTAAGCAAGGTTATAGGGTTATTCCAAATTGCTACTTTACTGAAATTTTCATTCCATTGTAATTTTTTGTTAATCAAGTGTATTTTATAGAATTGTTAATTCAACCATATGCGCAACACAAGATTTATATGCATAAGAAAAAAATATTAATAAAATAATTATGGCGACTTTAAATTTTTACAAGAAATTTATTGCAATAATAAGATCCATATAAAAATAAAAGAATTCGAAAAAGGACCAGTACTTGCGTCCGAAAAAGCGAGTTAACTTAAAAGTAAACTGTTATTGAAAAAAAAAAAAAAAAAAAGTTCTTTAACATCTGTCAGAAGGGTTAGCATAATTCTTAAAAAGTTTTATAGCATAATTCTATTAATTATATTCGTGCTAATATTTTTAATTCATTATACATCAGTATGTGCGCAATTCGATAAATATGAATACATTATTTAAAAAATTCATAAAAAAGAATGATCGAGTGCATTTCGCTATTCATAGCTATCAAATTTGGAACTTTTAACTACAAATGATACTAGTTCAACTGTTCCGATTTCGTTAACAATATTGTTCTTAGATATTCAAGAAAATCGAATTTGAAATCACTCAGCGATTTCTAATCAGAATTTAACGATTTACGTTTTATAATAAAGTGAAACTTACCTGATATCGCTACGAATACTAACACCCCTATCCGCTTGAAATCCCGCATCATTTCTTTTTCTCAAAAAGTGATCTAAAGTGTTATTAAACCACTAACTCTTGAATTTGGAATGTCAAACACAAAAAACAATTCACACACACGACGAAAACTTATCAGAAAGAATGGCAGAACTTCCAGGCAATAATAATCCTTGGTATACGACGGTCACTGTTCTTTAAAACTGCAGGTGCAAGGACTAGAAGATTTTTCTGCGAGTGCACATAAAACGTTTCTTTTCAAACGCAGAATAAATGTGAGCGGCGATTGCTAGGCTAGTATTCTCCGACTCTCTACTGCACTGTAAAACCGGTACGAGCGTCAAGAAGGGTTGCCAGAGTATACATAGTAGGCTTGTCATCGCCACTTGCGAAAGAGGATGCCAAGCATGACGCCATGGCGGAATTAACAGAGCTATAGGTTTGTAGTCATTATTGTACGAAGATGACGGTGGTTTGGATTGAAAGAGTCACAGGAAAAAAAATGTCTGAAATATGAAGTTCCGATTTTCCATATAAGGGCATTTAACAGATTATGATGAAAAAAAAATTTCAGTTGTGGTTTCTTAAATAAATTGCCTTAATAAAAACAATGAAGAAAAAAAAAAAAGAATCTGAAATTATTAGTCTTATTTACCTGTTGCTTATAGAAATACTTTTCACACTAAAAACTAACTATTTATTTATAGAAAAAATTTCTGAATGATAAAAATTATCAAAATTATACTTTAGAAAGCTGAAATTTTATCACATTTTTTTTTTTTTTTTAATATATTTCATGTAGTTGTGTTTTTCATATTCAGAAAAAAAAAGAAAGAAAAAAAAAGTTAAACACTTTAAAGCCTTTTTTTAATTTAAATCAAATATTTCTAAAAATGAGTCATATTTTTGTAATTGTATTAATATTTTCACTTCTAAAGTTTTAAACAAAGGTTTTTATAAATATTTCATTAGAAAAATAAATCTAAAAAAGATTTTTTTTTAATTGTATAAGATCTTTTTTTTTTTTTAATTTCTATTTAATAGTATGCATATCACAGTATATATATGTATGACATGTGTATATGACAGTATAGGGTATATATATGACATGTATGTGTATATGACAGATAGAATATATATATATGACGTGTATGTGTATATGATATATTTGACATGAGTGTGTATATGACAGTATAGGATATATACATATATGACATGCGTGTATCTATAACTGTATGACACTTCTATAGAGTGTATATGACATTAGAAACAATCAGAAGATATGTGTAATTCCAAATTATTATTGCAATAATTTATTAAGGAATTCCAAAAAGATATAAATATGATCAAGGGTTTCTTACAGATTTAAGTAAAATCTATTCCTTTTAGTCATAATTCGTTTAATGATAGTTATAATTACCAGACTAATGAAGAACTTTTTTTAACTATTGATCACTGCCTAAAATTATTATAATTTAGACATACTAAATATATTTATGTTACGTCTTTATTACACTATAACAATTGGGAATTACAAATGAGGATTCTTTAATTGTATTAATAATTTTTTGTAATTAAATCTAAAAGAATTTTAATTCATAAAATTTGAAAAAAAATCTCGTAGACATAATAATTATAACACAATCCTATCGTTGATATAAACAACGATGTTTATGTTTGTGAAACACAAAACTCAATTTAAAAAAACTCTCTAATATCAAAATTAAATTATTTTAAATACATAATATTATTTTAAATAATATATTATTTATACCATAAAGCGTTTCGATGTTTTTTTTATTAAATTTCTTTTCGTTTATTTCGTATTCTTATATCGGTACTTTATCTAAATAAAGTTTTTAATAAAATAATTTATCTATTTCGATTTAAATAAGAATAAAACATTATTAAATTGATTCCTTTTTTTCAGTATAAAGCAATACGAGGAAAATTGTTTTAATAAAACCGAAATAGTTTTTATATTATAATTCGGGCGATTGTCATCTTCTTTCACAATGTAAGTGCAACAGCATAAAAAAAATAAATAAAGGTAAAAGAGCAATGAACAGAGTACGACGTAGGCAGTTACTTTCATTTTGCTTTTATTTAGTATTTTTTTTTTTTAACTGAAATGATGTATTCGTGCGATTATTTTCAGGAAAAAAATAGTTATTCGCGATTATTTTTATAAAAATTAACTACTTTTCCAGATAATGTGAGATTTTGAGAGAAGTAATGGTTAAAAATGAAATTTTATCATGATCTAAAATTACCTGTGGAAAGATGATAAACATCTACTTCCTTGTGATTATTTTCATTCTCAATTTTTTGCCATTTTTAATTTTTAAAATTTTAAGCCACTCAAAAATGGCATCGAATCATTGCAAACGATAAAATAAAATCTTTTATGAAGTAGCCTGTAATTTTTAAAATTATATTGTTTATTGAATATCAATTAATTATTTTATAAATATAAATTATATTGTTTATTATATTGTTTAAAAATAGTTTTTCGCGATTATTTTCATAAAAATTAACTACTTTTTCAGACAATGTAAACTTTTAAAAGAAGTAATGGATAAAAAATGAAATTTTATCATGATCTAAAATTATCTGTGAAAAGACGATAAACGTCTACTTCCATGTGATTATTTTCATTCTCAATTGTTGCTATTTTTAATCCTAAAATTTTAAGCTACTCAAAAATGGCATCGAATCATTGCAAACGATAAAATAAAATCTCTCTGTTATGTAGTAGCCTGTAATTTTTAAAATTATTTTTTTATTGTTTATTAAAATTACTATCTTTTTTCAATAAATTTAATTATTCAGACAAGATTTTTTACTTTGGGGAAATATTTAATGTACTTAATTATAAATTTATATTTGTTTTTCGTTTATATATTCAAACGTAAAAATCAGAAAATAGTTCGTTAAATATTATTGTATTTTAATTTTTATTCGTTTTCAGAATATATTCAAAATATAATGTAAATTTATTGTTTAATCTTTTGACAGAATTTTACAATGAATAAACATTTGCTTTTTCCTTCTACATTCATTTTAAAAATTAATAATGTTTTGACAAATATTATTTTTTTAAACATATAAAACTTTTTATTCATGTTTTCATATTGATATTTAAATGTTTTAGAATAAAGTAAAATTTGAAAACTCACAGATTTAATGTAACTTTATGAATAATGTATCTATTTAAGGATTATTTTTGCAAAATAAAAATTTTGTAACTAGAAATGTTATTTATCAAATTTGAATTCAGATTTTACAATGAATTTTAAATAATTTACACAATTACCGAAAAATACAAAAAAAATTATTTTTAGAATAATGAATAAAATATAATTTTATTAATATCTTTCTAATCACAATGTATTGTTGAAATGATTAAACAAAAAAGGAAGTGCATATTCGTTAAAAGAAATTCAATTAGTTAAAAATAATTGAATTAAAAATTATTAAAAAAATTAATTGAAATTATTTTGGAATTTCAAATTGATACTTATTTATTGGCAACAGCTCAGAATTTATATTTTAATATTGAAATTAATTAGTTGTATAGCACTGTAAATTAAATACATAAAAGTTAAAAAAATCTTTTTTAATCTGTAGCATTACAAAGAATATATAATCAAAATCAAATTATGTATAAACACGATCTATATAAACTTCAAACTAATATCGTATGTTATCTAATAAATCTGTAAGTAATTTTAAAATCTTCTGTAGTGAAAATATACATTTACTTAGGGCTGCAACTTAAATTTATTAATTTATTTTCCTTTATTATAAATTATAAAGTATAGATACGTTTTTGGTATGTTATGTATTTATTACTATAAACAATTTTATTTATTTTTTATATTTTTGCATTTTTAAATGTAATCATTTAAAAAAAGTAAGATAAGAAAATGTTGATAAAATTTTCATATACTAAAAATCTTTGTCATTATTTTAACATAGAATTTTTTTTATGAAAAATCGTTTGGCAGGTCAAAAATTTGTCATTCTAAAAATAAATACAACGACTTTCATATAATAATGTAGATTTTTCATTTAAATGTTAAATTTTAAAATTCATACTACAAAGGGAAATATCATATAGTTAAAAGAATTGTTGCAAATTACATTAAACAAAAGTACAAAAAATGTTATTGAGTCATGTAAAATTTTGAAGGAAACCATAATGTCTTTCAAAAAAAAAAAAAAAAAAAAAGATTACTTTTTCAACCATCCTCGAGAATTTTAACAAAGTCGTAAATAGACGTATTTTTTATATTTTATAAATTTTTAATTCCACTTCTCTCGTTCAAACCCATTGTTTTTACATTTCTTAAAAGCAATAAAATAAAATGCCTTAAAAATTTTACTGCAATTTTTTTTTTTTTTTCCCTATTACATTAAAGACACATGGTTGACTTCGCATAAAGAATTTAATAAAGAAGGAAAATGAGATAAAATACATAGCAGGGGCAGTAAAAAAAAAAGGCTATGCCATTCCACAACTTCAGGATTAGCTTAATTAAGTGATTTAATTGAGACAAATTCAGTGAAAAAAAAAGGAAAGAAAAGAAATGATGGCATGATGAGCTCTTAAGGCTTTACTAGAAGATTTTGGCTCATCAATCAATTGGTATTAGTTCCCTCTCTGTCATTCGTGAAGTCATTTTTTTCTGCTTTTATCAAGCTGGTAGTTAATCTATCAGTTTAAAAATACACTTTGATAACATACTTTTTATAAATCGTGCAATTAATTTGATGGACTCACAGGTTTAACAAAAGCATTGTATTGTAAACATAATATTGTAACGTATAGTAGGCATGACATTGTAATTTTCATAATTCATGTAATTTCACAGTTCGTTGTAATTTTCATAATTTTCTCGTAGCCATAACATAAAAAAAAAAAAGGATCATATAATATTGTAATGTAGGCAAACTATTGTAACGTAGGCATAACATTGTAATCTTCGTAATTCATGTAATTTCACAATTCATTCAAAGTAATTTTCCTTATAATTTTCTCGCAGCCATAACATAAAAAAAGGATCCTATAACATTGTAATGTAGGCGTAATATTGTAACATAGTCATAACATTGTAATTTTCATAATTCATGTAATTTCACAATCCATTGTAATTTTCATCGTCCTTTTCTCGTAGCCATAACATAAAAAGGGTCACATAACATTGTAATATAGGCATAATATATTGTAACGTAGGCATAACATTGTAATTTTCAAAATTCATGTTACTTCCCAATTCATTGTAATCTTCATCATCATATTCTCGTAGCCATAACATAAAAAATTACCATATAACATTAGCATAACGTTGTAATGTAAGCATAACATTGTAATGTAGACATAATATTGCAATTTTCATAATTCATGTAATTTCACAATTCATTGTAGCTTTCGTCGTCATTTTCTCGTAGCCATAACATAAAAGGATCATATGACACTGAGCATAACATTTCAATGTTGATATAATATTGTAACGTAGGCATAACAATGTAATTTTCATAATTCACTGTAATTTTCATAATTAATTGTAATTTTCATCATCATTTCTAGTAGCCATAACATAAAAAAAAAAGGATCATATAACATTGGCATAACGTTGTAATGTAAAGTATAATATTGTAAGGTAGGCATAACATTTGTAATTTTCATACTTCACGTAATTTCACAATTCATTGTAATTTCATTTTCTCGTAGCCATAATACAAAAAAATTATCATATAAGACTGGACATAACATTGTAATGTAGGCATAATATTGTAACGTAGGCATAACATTATAATTTTCATAATTCACATAATTTTCACAATTCATTGTTTTCATCATCATTTTTCTCGTAGGCATAACATTGTAATTTTCTTACAGAAAAAAAAAAAAAAAAACACTTTTTTTTTGAAAATAATATATTTGGTGTAGATTTTTATATATATGATAACATAAACAGGAAACTAAAATGCACATAAAAATTACCATTTATTCAAAATATTAGTTTTCAAAATTAGGATAATTGCCCATTGTTAAAATCTAATTGCCTTGGTTTTATGGAATATATTAAAAAATATAAATATAAAACATAATTCTAATTAAATGATGGGGTTTTTTTCATTAAAAATTGTGGAATTTTAAATTACTGTTTTGGGTCATTTTAATTGCTCACGTTAAAAATGTCTGTTTTAAATGTTGGTAAGGACCAATTTAGAGAAGTAACCAGAATTTTATTTTTTATAATTTTATTTTTTCATAATTCATGTAATTTCACAATTCATTGTAATTTTCATCAACATTTTCTCGCAGCCATAGCATAAAAAAAGGATCATATAACATTGTATAGTAGAGAAAATATTGTAACACAGTCATAACATTGTAATTTTTGTTAGTATAAGTTCAAGGTGTAAAATATTGATAATTTTAAATTGGTATTATATATAAGTAACAAAAATTTTTTAGGCCTAGATGATGTTATCAATATAACAGTTGAACTTCAAAACAGGGGGTTGAACGTAGGGCCAATAAACCTACTCCGTAAAAAGAAAAAAATTATCATATTTGGAAATCTGCCAGTAGGCAGAAGGCCTCAGCAAACCATGGGCTGTTGAATCAAATATGATGATAATATTAGAAATCATGACAAATCAATAAATTAATGATACTGATCTGCCAATGTCTAAAGCAGACTTTCTGCTATGAATTTCAAGCGTCTGTTATTTTTTATGACTTAAAAACTATAACACTGACAAATTATATTTTTTTCTGAATTCACAAAAATAAATCTTTAGCAAATTCTCACTGAAAGTTTATATTGGTAGTTAATAATTTCAATTAATTATCTTAGTTAATTAATTATTTTGTTTTATATTTATTTAAGGAAATTTTATAATTGGATGTAATGTATTTTATATACTGTCTGATTTTTCTGTATTTTGGTAAGATGAAATTTTAGAACATATTCATTTTATTTTTTTGCAAGCATTGTTTCTTTCAATTAGAGATATGAAATGATGAATAAAATTACATAGCTTATTGATTTTTTCTTTATTTTAAAAAAATAACTTACTTTATTAAAACATAGTTTTACTCCTATTACTACTATTTATATTATATTGCCAAGATGAACTAAACACTGACCGAAAAGACTAAATAACGTAATTTTTGAAATTCAATTTATTACAATTTCAAAAGAAAAAAAAAAAAGCTTTTGGCCCTTTTCCATAGATTTTGAACTTTTGCTTGTAATAGAATAATAACTATTTCCCAGTTATCAGCTTACCAGGATCTATAGAACAAAATGGATACTTCATTGTCCTTTCAGTACAGTTACAGTTCTTTGTGCAATACTATCTGAAATAAAACGAAGGCCATATTGTGCAACATATCCAATTTATATATCGATTGTCTATTAGAAAAGAAGAAATAGGAAATGGGCTGCTTTCACTTTTGTTATATTGTGCATATCATGATTATATCAAATATCATCTCTGGTTTAACTGAACGTACAGGTAAATTTATGATACCTTATAATATAGACATCTCAATTGCAATTTACCAATCTTCTTTGATTGTGGACTTAAAAGAGTTTCTTGCCTTTATATCAATCTTCTTAATCTGTTTTACTATTATATAATCATAATTTAAAGAAGGAAGAAATTTGTATGCAAGTTTTTAAATTGTTCTATTCATCATAAATATAATATATATTTTTTATACTGGCTTAATATCAAGGGATATGGTTTAGTATGTCCTAAGATGGCATAAGTTATTAGGCATCTGGTAATCACAGAAAGTTGCAGTCAAAAGAAATCAGTATTGTAATAATAATAATAATAATAATAACATAGTAATAATTAATTAATAAGTGTTTTGGTTAGCAAATTGCAGACGAATTAAAGTACACGAAGGAAAATTTTAAATCAGTGAAAAGGCGAAAAAAAGAAAATGAAATTGAAATGAAAATGTGATACAGGATTAGTAGGATTAGGGCGACAACTGAATTTGGAATGTGCAGATTGGGATTCTCAGGAAATGGTGTTATTACTTGTATATGTTTCCACGACTTAATTTTAATTGCGTTATCATCTACGATGGAAATTATCAAAGTGATTTCGAATCAACACTTAACAGTGTTTTATTGATCCCTGGGGACGATATTAACCACTCTGAAAGCCATTAATAAAAATAGACCAACACTATCAATAGACTTTACATACTTTTTATAAAATGAATAAACTTTAATAAGATCCATTAATATACAATTTCAAAATTAAAAATAATTTAATTCAAAACAATTATTTATTGTTTTTGTAATTAATTGAATCAAAGATCAGAATGCGAGATATTCAAAAATGACAATTTTTCGCCAATGTTGCCAATGCCAACCAGTTTGATGGTAATCTTCTCTTTTAGTCTAAAGTAATATTTCCCAAACTTATTTGTCTTACCACCCAAATTGTGAAGAAAATAATTGCTCATCTTCCTTTCAGCCTGAAAATCTACCTTCTTTTAATGAAAGAAAAAAAAAAGATATAGAAAAAAAAAAGATGCGTTATTTTATGTATCTATACATCCACATACATCTTAAAACATAATAAATAAAGATGTAAGACGCAACGGAACTGGGACTATTAAAATCAACCATAATAACATTAGCATTACACATAGAAAGTAAGATAACAAAAGACAGTGTGAAAATAAAATTTACTTAAAACACATTAAAAATGGTATTAATGAGAAAGATGAACCTGGTGAGTTGCTATTAATGAATTAGCCCTCTGTCTGTTTTTTAGATCAATATTCTTAAGCCACAACAATTCACTATTTTCAATTGGTTTCTTCTTTTTTTTTTTTAAACAAATTTGTCAAGACTTTAAACCCAAATTTCACTAATGAAGAAAGAAATACAATTAAAAATTTTTTGTATTATAGCCCATAATCCAAGATTAATTATAGGTGTCTTCTTTTCCAGCCAATATTTTTTATCCTATGCCTGTCTCCGACCTCTCTGTCATTAGTCGATGAACTGCCCAATACAGTAAATAACGACAAAACAATCACTAAACGCATTGCCAGTAACACAAAAACAGGATACTGTTAAGAACAGTAGGGCATATGCTAAGGTGCTCTCCATTCATGGGCACACCATGATCGCAAAGGGGGCAGATATCTGCATCAGCCAGTCCTATTCAATACAGGGGACTCTGTATGTGGTCATAGCCCGTGACAAGTCTAAAACAGGCCACACTGACCGCTCTAGGCAAGGATCTGTAAAAGCTTGCTGATTGATTCAATTGAGAATTCCACTTTTTGTCAGGTGCCTTATCTCTATACAGGTAGAAACGGGTGCCTTTAATAAAGAAAGATATATATTGCTTTATATGTCACAAAGGCAAAGTTGGTCCAGGTGGCATCCTTTGTACTGCAATGGCTCGGAATCCACCACAAAGCAATGAATTTCTTGGTGTTCAGCTTATCTACCTTTAGTATGCAGTTCCTAGAAATCTCCCATTCACAATGATCGGGAGTTGTCAATGTCAAAATTGCCGCCTTGGAATCAACAAAAAGACGAAACGACGACGTTCTATTTCACACTACTCTACTTCGTCTAAGGCTAAAGAAATGTTGGTAGCCATCTTTGAATCATCGATGAATAATTATTTAAAATTTTCTCATCTTCTCTTCTTTTTAATGTTTCCACCGCTTCCTTATTTTTATAAAAACACTCCCACCCCTTTGATCGTTCCCCTACCTCCTAGGGGTGGTATAGCCCACTTTAGGAACTAATAGTCTACTGTCACGCACTTTAAAACGACCACGGAAGCATATAAGGAGTACTTATCCTCCTAAACAAACTCAATGAAAGGATAATAACTGGATTTATTAGCTCATTTCCCATGTAAATATGAGAACTTTTAGTTCTGCTCATTAAAATAGGCTCCCTTAAATCAAAAACATCGCGTGCTATCATCAGGTACAGGTACAGTATAGTACCATGCAAACATAAAACCGCTACTTACTTTCCACTTGGCTTTCTTCATCATTTTCATCAAGTCACCTAAATTTTTCTTTTCTAATGAGACACCAGGAAATATTCATTTAAGTTTTAATTGCCTAAAACCTTGAACTTTTCTTTGCATTTCGAATCATACTAGTTTATCTAAAACATCATAACATCTTTGAAGGAAATTCGTTAATCTTTTCAATGTCAAGCAAATTCAATTTTTGAAAGATCGTGTCCCCAACGAATTTCCTCCTGCCAGCGGCAAAAGATGAATCACTTTAAACGGTAAATCTTTTCAGTTCGTTTAGAAGACATTTCAGTTTGAATGTATAAAACTAGAATAATATTAACTAGAATTTCAAAACTAGATGCTTGATTATGACGATGTTTCGTATTACTGAATCACCTAGAGGCAAGGAGAATTTATAAAAAATAAATTAATACCAATTGTTTATCGGTTTTCGTTATTTTCTATCATAAAAATAATACATGTAGAGACAAATTTATTTTTAGAATTTATGTAGAATTGTAAGAATTATTTATTTTCTTACACTTAATGTATACACACGTTTAGAATATGAGATTTTGTATAAAAATCATTATTTAAAGTTACATTTTATATTACAGTAATAATGTTTCATGAAATGGAATCAAAAATTACCCCAGTTATGAGTGTACTGTAAAATATTGTTAAGTAAAAGGATTTAATTTGCCAATGTGGTTGGCTTGTCTTATAAAATAATTTTAAAAACATGATACTAATGTAGAAGGTCAATTTTAAGTACAGTAAAAGTACAATTAAATTATATACAGAACTATTAAGAGTAATGTAATCATAATTATTTAAAAAAAACAATAAAATTTCGATTTCGTATTATTCATATGCAGATAATGTCTCAGTTCATTCATAGTTTAGTTGATTAATGGGTCATTAAGATTTGAGAACGGAGAAAAAAATTTAGATTAAAAAAATACTTACTACCTGATTACTGAACTTTTTTAGTTTTACGTAAAAAAAAGGAGTGGTGGAAAGTCTTTTGCATACGATATGCAAATGAAAAAACCTGCATATCAATAACATTTAAAGACTGCTTATGAAAGAATAAGACTGCACATGAAGACAGAACATGAAAGACTACATATGAAAGAATAAGACTGCATATGAAGATAGAATATGGAAGAATAAGACTGCATATGAAGACAGAATAAGAAAAGACCGTAATCTGAGTAATTTTTAAAGAGAAGATTGCTTATGAAAGAAGACTGCACATGAAGACAGAATATGAAAGACAGCATATGAGTAACTTTTAAAGAGAAGCTGCTTATGAAAGAAAAAATGAAGACAGAATATGAGTAACTTTCAAAAGACCTTTTAAAGAGAAGACTGCGTATGAATACTTCCTGCACAATGAATCCGCATATGAATAACGTACTTCTTGCGTAATGATTAGGCTTATGAATAGCCTACTTCCTGCGCAATAAATCTGCGTATGAAAAACACACTTCTTAGAGACTTATTAGAAAAGAACACTCAATAAATTCCCATAAGTAGCCAAACTGACGATGCATTCACAATCACCATCGAGTCTCCTTTTATGAAAGCAATGCCACCAAGAAATCGAATTTTCGTTCATTGCCACACTTTGAGGTCACAAATATTAGAGCTACAAATGGATCAACCGCGTTCAATTAAAAATGGTTTTAGATAAAATATTATTACGTGCATAGGAAGTTTATTTATAGATGAAACAAATGTATGCTTGTTTTCCTAAAGAATCCATAGAACACCTATTCATCCATTTAATTGATAACAATAAAAATCCAAATGGCCTTAAATATTGGGATTGCAAGAAATTTTTTTATTAAAATTATTATTCCATTTCAAAAATAAAAAGTCAAAATTCTCTAAAAGCTTTATAAATGTTTAATGAAAAATATGAAATTCTATGCAATCAGCCATTTTCCTTATTTTAGATTTCATTACGTTATTTATTTACTAAACGAATTTATTCCTAAATCAATGTTCCTTTATTTCAAACAAAACTTTTCTACAAAGAAAAACGGTGAAATAATATAAATAAGTAATTACAAAAGAGAATTTAAATTGTAAAACGTCGAATTAGAAAAATAAGCAGCAACTAGAATACAAAATAACCCAACCAAGAACAGCATTTGAGAAATGAAATAAAAGCTTTTTATTTTTAGTTTTCTATTCAATGTTCTAAACAAAAAGAACGGAATAATTTTAACCGTTGAGTAATTATGAATTTTACTCTGTGCTGCTGTTCTTATTCATTTTTGCATTGGTATAATTAAAGTGGCTTCTTTCACCAGAAATGTTATTAAAGTTTATTCGCGTTATTTAAATATAAAAGAATTCCAGAGAAAAATTACGAAGAATTATTACATTTATTCTGGTTTTAATGAAAATTTAAATTTGCATGAATGCTTTGAATGCATTTCAATAGCAGTGGATTGAGTTACAAATAAAAAAAACGAATAGTTGGAAAATGTATTAATAAATGGATTTAGATATTAATTTAATGAACAGTACATTTGCTTTAAATATTAAAGCACATCACGTTAAATATTATCCTGCTAGTACATTTTAAATAGATAGTAGTCATAACTGTTATTGTATATAATAATAATCATTTATAAGAAGCATATAATAGATAATATTTGATGTAAAACAAAATTTGTTGTTAATAAATAATTAAGAAAAAATTTTCAATTCTGATTATTTTACGACAGAAAGTTTTGCGCAGAATTAAAATTTTAACATTATATTTGCATGTTGGGAAACAAAAAAAAATCGACTTAATTTGACGATATTATCTAGACTATTAAATTTTTTTTAAAAAATGGGGGACATATCCAATTACTTGTAAGGTCAGTTTAAAAAAAAAAAAAAAACTAATGTGTTAAAATTAAGAAATGAGGACATTTTTGCATATTATTTCAAGGATTAACATTATACTGTTTTAGTAATGGACCACAAAACTGTCTTTACGACAAACGGAATTTTATAAAGTATTAAATAATTGAAAATTTTATATTTTCAATATAAAAATTGATGTCATGTAGAAATATTTTTTAATATTAATGAGAAACTTTTTAAACAATAATTTTTAAAAATTTGTTTACTGTAGCTTTTATGTAATTATTATTCTTATTATCCTCATAACACGATTTTAGTAAAGAATTCAATGGTTCAAAATAACCGATTTCAATGAAAAATTCAACAATTCAGAATAATTTATTCTAAACGAAACGGAAATATAGCTGCCTGGGCATTTTTATTTTCATTTTTTTTTTTTTTTTTTTGTGATTATATATTAATTTTTATCTGACCATGATTTTTTTTTCTTACCTATAAAATATATAGGTATTGTTTTGGGAAAGGGTTTTTCGTGTCCCTGACCACTTTCAATTTTGGACACATTTATTGAAATCTGTTTTTAATTTCTTTCAGAAGTTTTTTTTTTTATGTATAATAAGCAAAGAAATTAATTCAGCAAATAAAATTCAGCTGAAAAATTAATGTAAAATTGTTTTAAAAAGATCGTCTGGTGAAAAGCAAAAAAAGACGATTTTATTTCAAAGTAAAATGAGATTTTTCAAGAACAAAAAATCGTTTAGAATTCTGTTCTTATTCTTCTTCTTATTATTATTATTTAAGAATACTGTTAAGAGTTCTATTCTTTACAAAATTCTGAATTTTATGGCTAACCTGTATATCATTCCATACTACTACAATATTTTGTTTTTCTTTCAAAAATGATTCATTTGAAGTCTACTATGTGAATAAACAATTTAATACACTTTTAAATTTTTTATTTTTATTTTTGCGCTTTTAAAGAAAGTTAGATTTATAATTTTTTTTTTTTATCACTTGTAATCACTTTCTTCTAATACGAAGTCATAAAAAAACTGAGATTTTTATGATGTGGGTACAGATTTGTGTTTTAAAACTTAAATCTTTAAATTGAACCACAAATCTCTAAAGGCAACCACAAAATTTAAGAAAGTAACGTCGTCAAAAATACTGTGTAAGAAAATAAGATTAGCAGTTTGGTACTTAATAAATTAAATTGGTGCTTCAATAAATTAGAATGCAGAATAAATACTATAGATGAGATCTCAGTTAACAGAAAGTGACTCTATCACATTTTTTTGTTCGTTATACTAATATTCTTGTAGCTGAAGATCCTAGTAAATTAATGTTGAATATCTGATTCATGGAATGGCTGTGATTACTGAACGTTGGCTAATGTTCTTATAATATAATAATAATTAACTGCTACTTTGATTGGTTGTAGTTATTGAAGTTGGATTAATGTTTTTGTAATGCAGTGAGTAACTGCTAGTTCATAGTTTAGCTGTGGGTATTGATGATGTTCTTGTATATCATGTATGTTTCACGGATTATTTGTTGTGAAAGCTGATATCTTCCTATGGTTATTGAACTTTGTTGTTCTTTAAGTACATTGAGTAGCATGTACTTTTCACAAGAAACAATGTGGACTGTAAAAAAAACAAGTCCAATCACTTTTGCTATATTTTAAATACATTTTATGATTTATAGCGTTATGAAAATAGATACAACCACACCTTACGTTATAATTTCAAAGTGGAGAGATTCAGTTATTTATTTTTTTTAACGTGTTTTTCTCACTGCCTTTTTTTACCAGGAAATGTGCATCTGTCAACAACCAGATCTAAGAAGATAATCTTTCGAAAATAAACATCAACACATGAGAAACAGACTAGAAGAAAAAGGATAAAAAGGAGAGGGAGAATCCTTGATCAATTAAAATTATCACGTTTTTATCAGGCAAAAATGCATAAAATTTACTAGATGGTTCTTAAAAGCTGAATTTTAAGTATTTTTTAATGCGTATGGCAATTTTAAGAGTACAAAGTTTTTATTTATTTATATTAGTATTGAAAACGCCCTAATAACGTTCTAATTATAACATATTAAGTAATATGGCCTTGGCCCACCGTGGGGCTCTTAGCCGATGACGAAGTAGAAGTAATAGCCATTTTTTTCAACAAACAACAACAACATATATATATATATATATCCTGATTAAAACTTCATTTTGAGTTTAGCTTTTACGGAGAATTTATCTAAAAGATAATCTCTCTCTCTCCTCTTTATTTTTACGGTTTGAAACTACAGTAATACAGACTAATACAAATTAAATAAAATAATTTAATGAAGTTTAATAATTTCTGAAGTGAAAAACTTTTATTCTTTGAATTTTTGGAAACAAAATTGAGCTATCGATTTCGATAGTTAAATCCAGATATTGTAAAAAAAATAATAATAAATACATACATAAAAATAAAAAGAGCTGTGTCAATCAAATTAATATTAATACAATTTTTAATATTAAATCGGTGAATTTTGATATAAAATATGTCTTATGTATGTAACAATTGGTTGAAAGCTTAAAAAAAACAGGAAAATCAATTCATTCACGTGTCCACTTTTAATAATATGTTATTCAAGCCGGTGAGGATTATTTTGAAATTTTTTTCCTGGTTTTATTTGTAATTGTTTTAATTGAAACTACACACGAAATTAAATCATTTAACAAACACAAAATCTACTAAGAACAGATTTATAATGAAAAGTAATAATAATAATAAAAGATAAAAATTTAATCGGCTGGTCCAATATACAGAAAACCCATAAAATTTAGAATTTAATGTAAGAAGAAAAAACATAACAACAATTTTAAACAAACAAAGAAAGAAGAAGTATCCATAAATCATATTCAGGCAACAAATTATTTTCATCAGTTATCGTTCAAAACTGAAACAAGTAATATGAAAAAAAAAAAATTTTTAAAGTCAATTCCTACTTTTTTTTCACTCTATTGCAGAAAGTCCTTTATAAATAATTTTCATTCATTTTTTAAGTTTATCTGGGGCCATCTATTGGTAGATATATGCAACTTAAATCTAAAAAATAAAATTAATTAATTAAATCTAATTACTGAATTAATAATTGAAAAAACTGTATTAACATCCAGTGTCATCCACTACAAGTTAAAAAAAAATACATTTGAACTTGAGTGGATGAATAAAAAGTATTTTTAAGAACGATCGAAAATTTTAGCAAGATATATATAGGGAGAGTGTGAGCTAATAGAAGGAATTGAAAAAGAAAACAGATTAAATAAAAATAAAAAACTATGGAATACCAAACGATTTTTTAAAAAGCACATGAAAGAAATAATAAAAAATTAATAGACAAACTAAAATAAAATTGTAGAATTCCAAACGAATTTATAAAAAAGCATGTCAAAGAAATTTAATAAAAAAGCAAGTAAAAGAAAAAAAAATTTAAATAAACCAATAAGAAATGGAAACGGAAAATCCCCGTTGTGTATATAATTTTCACATAAAATTATGAGTACATAATTTCATGTGTAAAAAATTCTTTGTTATAATATTTTGTTTGTGTATATTTATCGCTACGTTTCTTATGAATTTATGTAAATATATTCATTATAAAATTGATGAAAATAGGCTTATTGATTGTTAATTAAATGACATTCAAATAAATTTATTAATTTTAGTTTGTATTATTTTTATTTATTTGCCATTATAAAACATAAAACATTTCACATAATTTAAACAGGCATGTTCGGTTTTTATATGTCAAAAATATAAAAATCGATTTGAAGAAAAAGCAAATCACATAAAAATTCACAGAAAATAAATATTTCAATAATGTGAAAAAAAATGGCCGATTTCGTGACTATGTAACGATAAACTCTCAATTGTATTACGAGTTTTCTTCATTATCATACTTACACCCACGCTCAATCTGTTCCAGTGTCGCTAAATATTTCAATGACCTGTAAAATGTCATTCACTCGATTAACGACTTTTGACTGGTCGGGGCGGGTTAACTCTTCCAGGGAAACAACGAGTCGAACAGCACTGAGATAAGACAGTACAGATAAGATTCGATTTTCAAACCCAATCAGATGGTTGGCCGGGAAAATATCTGCTGCAGATATCACTTATCTGAGCTTCCTAATAAAAAAATGTTTCTTCTATCTTTTCAATTTTTTTTATTATATTCATTTTTTAAATTTATTTTGACATGGAATATTTTGTGAACTGTAATATCCATTATCATATTATTAAGATATTTTATGACTTATAATCACTGTATATTATTTATTGCATTATAAAATCGTTAATCATTGCCTATTTAATAAAAAAAATCTATGTTTGACTACTATAAGACACTCTTAATAACTGTGTGCTTCTTCTAAGAAAAAATACTTATATATATTTTTTAAATTTAATTAAAAATAAAATATTATATAATAATAAAATGTTATCAATTTCATCCTCTTTTAGATTTTTATTGCTACAAGTATTTTTAAAAAAACTGTTGATAATAAAAAATTTCATCCTTTTAGATTTTTATTGTTACAAGTATTTTTAAAAATTTTTGATAATAGAAAATTTCATCTTTTTAGATTTTTATTGTTACAAATATTTTAAAAATTCTTTTGATAATTATAAAACCATTCTTTTTAGATTTTTATTGTTGCAAGTATTTTAAAATTTTGATATTATTAATTTGAATTATGTAACTAATTTACGTAAATTAGTCTTTTAAAGTATTGACAGATATAGAGTTTGTAATTAAAAACTATTGGATGCAAATTTTAATTTTTGATATCAATTTCTCAATGATTTGATTTTTTTGTTATTGTAATTTTTTTTTCTATTTTGATTACAATATTTTCTAGTACTTTTCTGAAGTGATTTAAATAAACAATTGCTAAATCATTGATAGTTTTGCTGAATTTTATAATAGTTAATTAAGAACATTATAGGTTAAATTTTTTAAAAAATTTTCTAAAAGCATAAAATATAATAAAATATTTCAAAAACTTTATAAACTGACGCAAGATAACGAAAATTTTTAATATCACATCCTTTCTTTTTTAAAAAATTTTTTTTTAACTTTTATTATTATTAAAAAACACAACTACAAATATAATTATATTATTTTATTTCTAATAAGTTTTCAACCGGTAGTAATTAAATATCGATATTTAAAAGCCAAATAAATCATTAATTAATCAAATGAATTCATTAAATAGTTTTACCACATTTAATTTAATTATCAACAGGCATAACAATGAAATATTTATTATCTCATTTATTAACTAATCAATTAACCATAGATTATTATTGTCTTAACTAATCGATTAACTATAGATTATTATTGTCTTAACTAATCGATTAACTATGAAATTAACACTAAAGTTGATTTGTTCGATTTTTATTGACATAACAATAGATATAACATGCTCACTATGAATGCATTTTTTAAAAGAAATATTAAGTTCTAAATAATATATAAAATTATAATGATAAAAATATAATTATAATAATTGTGAAAATATAATTTCATACAAATTTTATAATAAAAATATTTATTATAAAATTACTATTAGTCATAAATGGAACTAAAAATGAAAATTCGTCATATATATTTTCACTTCCTATAGAAGAAAAATCTGAACGTATTAGCCTATAAATCAAACGTATTTCTACATTTCCTGACATTGAAAGAACACACTCAGTATTTCCGATAGATGAATCATGATAAACAATATCATCGCCAAAATCAATAGCGAAAAGGCGCCAAATGTAGTTTACCTTAGTTTTAACCGCGTAACGATTTCTTGCTTCTCTGTATCAAACCGCACAAGAAGTAGTCCCACATTGACCGTTTTGTTTTACGTCAGTGCCTCTATGTATAGAATAAAATGGCCCTTTTCATCAATGAATAGAATATTTGTCATGAAATAATCGAAAAAATATGAAAAGAAATAGTAATTAGACTTTCTCAAAGGCGGATACATACAGCTACCTGCAACATTTAAAACATAATGATTCGAACGTTAGTAAGCGGATCAAACTCGGTATCTTATATGTGTTTTTTGACAGATGATGAGTTGATGTTGCGCTGTTATTTTTTATATCCGATTGTTAATGAAATTATCTCTTGATAAGATTTAAATTAGATGATAATTTTTATTCGCTAATGAATAGATATTTAATTAGTATGATAATCAAAATTGATTTCATAAGGCAAAAGAAAGTAAAAAAAAAATACCTTTAAAATAATGTATAAATTACATCTATGTCCAGAAATTTTTAAATTATACTTTTATAATAAACACTTATGATTCAATGAAAACAAAACTATTTCCAATCAATTTTAATTTATTATAATTCAATTTATCTAACAATTATATTCTATTCGACGTTATTCTTTTTTTTTTTTTTTTTTCTGTATAAGAAGATTAGTAGATTAGAGTTAGTAGATAAGTTAGAGAATAATTTTAAATTCTGAGTTTTCATTTTTGTTCCAGAAACATTTTAAACGATGATATTAATTTTAGAACAAATTTGAAATCCATTATAAATAACACTGTTTAATAAAATAGCAAAATTTGACAGGAAAAATTTTGGTGGATTATTAATCATTAGAAAAATGGCGAAATTCGAATAGTTTAAAAAATGTTTCGATTAAAAACAAATGTTTTACAAAACGATTAACTTACATGAATCGATTACGATTAACAATTAATTACATTAATCGTATTAAAATTCAAAGCAAAATAATTAGTGTTGACTAATACTATTTAGAATGCCAAATGAAGAAACGAACTTGTGGTAAATTTCAAGTCACCACAGATTTGTCAATTCATTTCTGTGGTTATCCTTTTGCATGCCAATTCATTCCACACAATGAAGTGAAACAACAACTAGATTTTCTTGTAGTATTAATCACCTAATCGTTTCTGTCTTAAAACCCTAAAGAATTTTCCTACTAGAGTATCCGTTCCATTTCAGGAAAACGGAAGTGACGATCACACACTAATTGGGAAATTCATTCATGAATAAAGGGGAAGTTCTGAACTGTTTTTGTGTGCAACCGATATATCTCATTCGAGTTTTCCAAAAAGCTACTTACTTCCTGTTACACCTTCACCTGCTAACCTTTATGTGAGGTCATAATTGTCAACTCATTTACACTTCTGAGTCAGACAGTTAATCATCAACTAAAAAAGAATAAAATCGTTTGAAGAACGAACGAATTGAGTTGACGTCAAGCTGCTGCAAAAAGGGAAATAAACGAATTTTATTTTTTTTTTAAATCGTTTTCTTCGGGTAAACTGCTTTTCAAAAGTTTTCATGGCAACGGCTACAAGGTCAAAGGCAAACTTGGTAGAAATTGGTTGGTTCTTTTAAAATGATAACTATAATTTTTTATTTATATTTTTTTTTCGACCGGATCTCGTGCAGGTTCGTTTTAGAAATCATGAATCACACGCTGTGACGGTTATAATTTTTTTAATTCAGTTCTTATTGCGTAAAAGGTATCTAGTTTTTTTTTTTTTTTTTTTTTTTTTTTTTTAAAGAGCAATGACAAGTTTAAGAGGTATGAAATCACATAACATTACATTTCTGTAATCAAATCGTTTGGTTTAATATTTTTTTCGAATTTAGGGGTCGAATAATTCAACGGTTTTTTTTAAGTAATTGTAAACATTAACATTAAATTCATTCATTCGTATAGTCATTCAAATTCAGGTATTCTTAAACATTATAACGATTGATTGAATAACAGAGCAAGCATTAACAGTAAATTCATTCGTTCATATAGTTATTCAAATTCAGGTATTCGTAAAACGTTATAACGGTTAATTGAATAACATTTCATTTAACGTTTTTGACGCTTATTAAAAGTTGGAATTATTTAAAATAAGAGCAAACATTAACATTAAATTCAATCATTCATGCAGTCAAACAAATTCAAGTATTCTTAAATATAACGATTCACTAAATTAAAATTCATTTAACGTTTTGACAGACATCTTTAAATTATTTTCAAATATTTGTAATATTTCTTTTTAAGAATATATTACAAATATATTATTGCAATTATATTATTACCTTTATTTGTAATATTCCTTTTTTTTTTTTGAATTTGTAATATTCCTTTTTTGAATTTGTAATATTCCTTGACATTTTTGTTATTTGCTAATTTTCATGCAAGGATTTCAATACTTTAGATCATTAAAATTCTCAATTACAGCTTTATATATAAATATACGCTACATAAGGAAGGAGGATAATTCTATTTACGCTATAAAATCACTTATTAAATATTTTTATAAAGTAAAAAAATTTCTTTAATTCTTTATGCTGCCATTGTCTAAATAATACAAATAAAAGCATTGGTTATTATTATTATTATTTTTTTTTTAGCTTGCAAGTTTTGAAACAGTAGAATATAAAGTGAAAACGGTCTGCATACACATTACAGAATAATCACATTTCCCTAATTTCTACTTATAAATTGAGAATATTTGTTCATTGAAATTATTTTGATTTTCTAATTGTTTGCTTTCACATGAAATTTTTTAATTAATAAGTATTGGTGGCAGCATAAATTATAAAGAAAAATTCATTTATATGGAAGTATTTTATTTGTTGTATTTGTATATTTATTTGTATATTAAAAAATATTAAACTAAATAAATAAAAGATTCTTTCGTATTTTCAAAAAAGATATGCTTATTTATACCAACTTAAAAAGTAAACGACGTTGCCAAAAAGAAATAATTATATAGATATTGAAACAATAAAAGAAGCAGACGATTTTTATTCGTATGTGACTTGAATCCCAAACGATTATTCGCATAAATCCAAAATCAATTCAAATTCTTGAAGAAAGTTAATCTGATGAAAGTACTTTATTTTCTAAATCTTTGCCGGAGGAAAACACAAGAAAGTAAATTGGGTAAATCAGAGAAAATTCAAAAACAAATGCAGAAAAACATGCATTGAACATTAATGTATTATTAAAGATATAAGCATCGCTAGCTTAGTTTCGAATAATTGTTCTGAAAAAGTTTACAGAAAACAAAAATAACTATTCAGAACAGATGTTTTTTATTTTATTATTTTTAAATATGCTCATAACATTTATGAATAATATGCAAATCTCATTATTTGACAGGAACTATCTACTGAAATGGTTGGTCTATTTATGAGGCACTAAACAAGCTTCCCAATTTTATGGGTCCACGCACTGTACTGTAAATGACATTATTTAATAATTTTTTTTTTTTTATTCAACCTTTTTTGAACAAGAATAGTTTTCATGTCATTTACCTTTCACCTTCCTTTTTTTTTCTCGAAAAGCATAAAATTAACAATTAAATAGCGTATTACAACTATTTTTGCCGTATAAATTATTTCAAAATAAATCTAAAAAAAAATATACTTAAAAAGCAGGTTAAACTTTTTATTATTTTAAGTTCGTTTTCGATTCAAATTATTTTTAAGAAGGATTTTTCAAAAACGAACAATTCAAGAACAAATGATCATTCGTCGAACGATCGATTCAAGTTATTTCTTAAAAATGATTTTTCAAAAATGAACGAATCAAGAACGAATGGTCGATTCAAGTTATTTAAGAATAATTTTTCAAAAATGAACGATTCAAGAACGACTGATCAAACATCGAACGATTAATTCAAGTTATTTTTTAAGGAATATTTTTCAGAAATGAACGAATCAAGAACGAATGATCTCTCTTCGAATGGTCGATTCAAGTTATTTAAGAATAATTTTTCAAAAATGAACGATTTAAGAACGAATGATCATACGCCGAACGATCGATACAAGAACTATTTTTTAAACAGGTCATTTTATCTTTTAATTACTATAAATTACGTTTCGATGCAACTTATTCTTCTTTTAAGTCAACAAGTGTTGTAACAAAACAGACAAATGTGTGGTTTAGGAAATCCCAACTATGAAATTGAATAATAGGAAAAGAATATGTTAATTGTGAAACTTGCTCACAATAGAACAAACACTGCAAATGTTTTCTGAACTGTCGATGAATAGGTGTTTTAAGCAAAGTGATTCAATAGGAAAGGAATTGAGGCGTAAAGTTAACGTCTTACACTGTATGTGTAATGAATGCTTCACGTAATAGGAATTTAACGGACTATTGATTAAAATGAGAAGTATTCCACTACAACTGAAGTTCAAAAATGAAAAAGGAAAGAAATTTTTTTTTTTATTTAAATCTGTATATAATGGAGAAATTAATTTTGCACTTTAAAAAAAAAATCCTGAATATTATGAAATTCCTTTCTATAAGTTCTTATTGAGTTATTTATTAATATAATTCATACTTTTACATTGTTTTCGGTGTGTTGTTATCTGCAAATGCCGCACATTTTGACCTAAGTCAATCCCGACACCAACTCTATAGCGGATTCACAGTTACCTAGTATGAACCACAAGCAATCACAACACTTCATCCACATTTAGCCACTTTAATTTGGAATGAATATCATTAGTAACTCGTAGAAGAATTTGAGCCTTCATGCCCTTACTTTCGTGCTTAAGAGAAATAATTTCCATTCTATAGATTTATTATGCCCATACATGAATGTTTTCAATGAAGAATCATTTGCTGGATTCGAACCAAGCTCTCTCTCAGTTCAGCAACCCAAAGCATTATTATGAAACCAGTCCGGCTGTACCTACCTCATATTTATGTCTTTACAGGAAATCACAACTTAACTCATGCGAAAAATAATTTTTAATTTTGGACTAAAACGAGTATTTTCTGCCGGTGCTGGAAAAATTGCATCAAACTTTACAGAACTGCTGGTTATTCACAAGACATTTGAAGCCTGTCTGACTCTACTTCCGTCAAAACGTATGAATGGAATTACTTTTTCACTAATTCAAGATCTGCCTTACAGACTCTTAATGAAAGTTTCTCAAGTATTATCTTGAACATTATATCTCTTTTAGAACAAATCCGCTTCTTGCACATAATGTGCATCCTGCAATGGATCCCTGCTCATGTGGATTTGGAATTTAATGAAATTGCAGATGCTTTGGCGAAGTATATCGGAAATCTGGATCAGACTGCCATTCCTACTTCCCTTGCAGATGCAAATGCCTAGGCAAAATCTAAGCTTATAATTCCTTCTAAAACCGAAACTTAATCCAAATTACAGAACTAAATGTCGACAGAAAAACAACTACTACTCTCACAAGATTAAAGATGAAGCACCCCAAAAATATGAAAATTATGCTGATGGCGTTAAAAATACCAAAAATATGGAAACTTCCCTAATGTTGAGCTTATTCCTCATCATGTCTTTGATTGGCCCGCTGTTGAAGACACCATGCATTGTCTGGACCAACCCTCGGATAAAGATTTATACTCCGAGTTGGCAACCACATAGCCAATGCTATTTGGAAACACTACGATATTTGATTCCCTTGTATTCTTCAAGGGATACGACACCAACACCAACGAGTATTTCGGGCTACTTTGCATTAACATAAGGAGTTATCTCTTAATATCGTACATATGACAACAGCCATTCTATCTCGCCTTCCTGATGTTTTACAGACATTTGACTCAATGACTTTCAGTACCCAAAGGATGGTCATGGATCTGAGTATTATTTATTGCTTGGGACAGCTTGCATTTACATTCCCTTAAATTTTTTAAATGAATAAAAGTAAATACAATTTAGAGATAACAGCAGTGAATTTATCATCACAACGGCTTTGACGATTCATCAGAAACATTGGCATCAACATCAACAGTAAACCCGTGTTCGCTTTCGAATAGCACAAGATAGTCCAAAGTACTCGTTTTAGTCCAAAAATATTTCTCGCGAGTTACCTCGTGTCCGAAAAGATTCAAATATGAGACAACGAGTATACTCGGGATAATCCATTAAGAGGTTAAAAACAACAACAATTACCATATTTTACAACACAAAATACGCAAATTATAAGATAAGCTTTTTCTTCTTTTTATAGCCACACTCCATAATCCAAACCGGCAAAACAACTGCCATTGTAACAACGAAACCGGCCATCCAGACCACATAATAACGGATTTCGCGTCTCACCTTGATGAATCAGACCCTCTTTGCCATGCGAAAAGAGGTCCTCCAGTGAAGAGGAAATCCAGTTTCAAGGTCTTCGAGGGACTTCATTAAATATTATTAGAAGGGATGAGCCTCTTTGAGGGTAAGGGGATTAGGTTTACGTGATCAACAGCTTGGGAAGTTCGAACACGTCGAAGTAGGATTCCAAGCGACAGTGCGGCAAGTGATTAAGAGGGCACTGTCGTCAGTTATGCGTCTAACGGAATAAACCTGTAGATGGGAATAGATGTATAGTATGTGTTGTATGTATTTGCTAGGGTTTCAGTGTTGTAAATGCAATATTTCTTTAATGCTGGCCATTTGACTTGAAGTCATTCACTAATTAAATGGCATAATGTAGTGAGATTTTTTGTAATATTATAGAGTTAGAAAAATCCCCGTGACAAAATTTCAACTATGGAAATGACTATGAGTCATGATACTAAAGGAGAGAAAAAAGTTTGTTCTTCAAGATTTTTTTTCCATGTTAAAAACATCTTGAGGAATTGATAAAATGATAATAATCCTTAAAATAATATATATATATATATATATATATATAATAAAATAATTATATAAATATATATTATTCTTTATAAATATTTTTTTTAATGATGGTCATTTGACTTGAAGTCATTCGCTAAAGAAATAGCATGATATAGTAAGACATTTTTTTTTATATTACAAATACAGAAAAATCACTGTAAATACAAAAGGGGCAAAAAAGTATTGTCCCTCTAGCTGTTTTTTAACACAATTGTGATAATTGTCAATATAATAAAAATATGTAATAATACTTTGGCAGACTACCAAACTGTCACAGTTATAATGATTTATAACGAATAAAATGAACGGAATTTCTACTAATCTTAAACTCATAGAAGATTCACTATTATTTAGGGTGTGACAGGGCTCCATGGCAAATTAGTCTTTTTTATGTACGTATTTATGTGTAAACATTAATACACAGATAGAAAAATTAATTAATCATGGAGTCACCAAGAATTATAAGTCACATTTACAATAAAAGTGTGACTTATAATCGCTAAAAGCAAAATATATGGATTATCTGTTAATTTTTATATTAGAAATAGGTAAAAAAAAATTAGTAAAAAAATACAATAATGATGCAAATCACAATGTGATAAATCACTTCACATTGATTTATCACATTGATTTTATTTTTATTCTGACTATACGAAATAAGAAGGAAATTTTTGTGTAAAAAAGCCCAAAACCAGTTTTTTCCAACTGAAAAATTAACATCATAAAATTTAAATAAAAACAATTATGATATGAGACACATCGTTTAGATCAGGAGTCTCCAAACTTTCCAGCCTTAGGGCCATATTGTTTACTCCAGTTAAGTGCCAAGGGCCAAAACAGTTTTAATTTTTCTGTCCGAGTATAATTTCTAGTGTTTTAATGTGTTTTTTATCCAACTTATTACAGCAGCAATAAGCTATTCGTTGTCGCGGGCCAGATTGATGACACTGGCGGGCCGTAGTTTGGAGACCCCTGGTCTAGATAATGGGATTTACATGACTTTTTTTTTTTTAGTGGAAGTACATTTTGTACAAATTGTTTCTGTTTCTACAAATCATCATCTTAAGGGGGTGTAGTTTCGTTAATTTGTACAAAAATCTTAGGATGTGTATCTCTGATTTACACATACGATCACGCTAAATTACTATTGTTATTTCCTTTTTTTTTTTTTTTTTGTGGCTTAAATAAATCTGGTGAGATGTGAATTATTGTATGAGTGTATATTTGAAACCTTTACGGATGTTGTTGGAGTAATTATAATTTTTAAGTATATGGCGAAAATATTTTAGCAGTATATATAGAAATATTTCCTTTAATCACAATAAAATGTGAAGTATGTGAAATATTTTTTTATTGGTTTGTCGCTACGAAATTTTTTTTTTTTTTTTTGCACACTTACACTAATTAGATCGAGAACTACAGTTTAGCGTGGATTCCGAGCCATTAACAAATATCCATACCACCACCAAGATTCGAACCTGCAGCCTGTCGTACCAAAAGCCAGATTAGCCAATTGGCCACAAGGCCACCATGTTTTTTTGAAGACATAGTACTTTTTTATTGTCGTAATGATATTTTTAATAAAGGAAAAAATTAGTCGCTCGCCCCTAGAACGACATAAATGTAGCAGTTTCAGCTGTGTCCATAATGCACCAAGAAAGCGTTACTAAACGGCATCCACATTTGACGCCACAAATTGGAAGGAATACCCTTCCCATGATATCTGTAGAGATCACACTCATATCTCCTCTTCGAGCACTACGGAAGAATATTTCAACCTACCGATTTAGGGTGTCCATTCCCGGTATAGATGACTATTCTCCACATGGATATCTCAGTTCGGTATCTCTTGTCGGGTTTCGAACCAAGGCACCTTTGGTCTTGAAACTCAAAGCTCTTACCGCCAGGATATTGAAGATATGGAAGTAGAATAATAGAGAGGAAATTTGCGCAAAACATCTATAACTTTTTAGACTTTTTCCGATCAAAATTTATACACTTGAAATATCTAAATACAATGAATACATGAGTTTATTTAACTGTTTATTTTTATTGAGCGTCAGTGGACCTCGTCGTTGTTGTTGTTTCACCCACTTGGTAGACATCTAGACGAAGTCCACGAACTAGTATGGACTAATGGTTGAAGGGAAAGGGGTGGGGGCAGCACCCGCAGGTAGAAGTTTGACTGGATTCCGTGACGCTCGACAATTATATGAGACGGCCTACAACTTAAAGTAGATTCCGAACTACTACAAACATCCATGGTACCGCAGGGAATCGAACCCAAAACCTGTAGCACCGAGCGCTAAAGCGCTAGACACTCGGCCATTCAGGCCCTGGTGGACCTTCTGTTCCACTTATGTGTACACAGACCGAACAGACCACCAGACCTCACTCCCGAGCAGACCACCAATGAGTGATGAGAAAGACTTTTAGAGTAACTGCCTTATATTTGTGTATCGTGTATGTAAAAACCCTGAAAATATCTACCTGAAGTTTCACACACGTTGTTAAAATCACCAATGAGTCTCCTTGTTTTTGAAAGCAGTGATAGCACCGATGGCACCAGCGGATTGGAACACACCAACCGTGAATGTTACTACTGGGGCACAAATTACCATATTTAACTGTTTGCAACCTTATCAGAACAGTCTGAGGTAAAAAAAAATACTTATACAGAAAAAAATAATAAAACTTTTCATTGCCATTTCAGAGTAATAAACTGTTTGATTTTCTAAACTGATGAGGCCCTGTTTCAAAAGAGAAAGCTTCCGACGCATAAAGCGCGCCTTTATTTCGCTTATTATTATTTTACTTTTTTTGGCAGCAGGCCCACCTGAGACTCGTAGCTGGAGGCAGACTTCAAGTGCCCCTTCTCAAACCGATCTCTTTTTCTAATGCCACGCATAATGGACCGAGAACAGGTCATTTAAGCATCCATTGCACAGCGTGTGGCCCAGAGTAGCGCAAGCCAAGCATTTTGATTTTTACTTCATTTAACTCAGAAAACAAGATCTTTCTTCTTTTTGTCTGATCTCTATCAGGTTTTTTATTGGTTTTTTTTTCTGTGTGTGTGGGTCTACTCTTTGAGATTGCTTAAGAAATCTTTTAAAGAATTAAATGGTAAAAGATTATTGTAAAAGTTGAACGAGCCTAAATAATGACTTTCCCGTCGTTTGTATTGGCTTTTATTTCCTTGCTGATTAAGGTCTTTGAAGACTAAATAAAAGGGTAATTTAAGGATAAAGGAAAGTTGTTGTCGATTTTTAGTAAATCATTAAGCTGCAATTATACAAAGAAATAGAAGTACGTAATATTTATTTATTTTATTTCTTGAAAAGAAAGATAGTTTTACCCTTTGAGGCAGCAGATTTTTTTATTTCCTTCCATAAAAATAATAAATAAATAAATTCTAAAGCTTCATGAAAACGACTTGCTTAGAATACTCTCTTTCTTTACCTACTTTGCTTACTTTTTAGTAGTAAATGACTTTACATGATCTCTTTTTTGATACTTTCTTTTTTACCTTCTACCTTTATTCCTTTTTAAACTGTATATAAATCGATACAAAAGCAGTCAATAGACTGAATAAATCTCAAAGTCACATAAAAGTCAAGTAGAATGCATCGTTCCATTTTCCTATCTGCTTTATGATATTTATACAAATATATTTTTACGATTATATGTAAATGTAACTGTTTGTCATTTATATCGAAACTCGTTCAAGTACAGATTTTGTTAAAATCAAAGCAAAGAAACATTTTTAGTTTAATAAATAAAGTAAATATTTAAATAATATAAAAATATCTATATGAATATTAAATTATTAAATTTATAATATCATGCATCAAATTCTTATTATATTTATTATTATTTACGAAATAATATATATATATATATATAATATTACATGATATAAATGAATTATATCATTAACATGTAATATGTTTTATATGTTGTTTCGATAGAGTAAGTAAAAAAATATTGCATAATATATAACATTACAAAAAAATATTGCATAATGTATACTATCATCATCAATAATCATTGGCGCAACAGCCCCATGGTGGAGCCAAGGTTGTCTGCCTATTGGCAGATTTCTAGACAGATGCTTCCTTTTACGGGGTAGAATTGTCAGACCTACGCCCAACGCCTTTTGATCTCAGTCATATTAGACCGGGACCTACGATTTAAAGCGGATTCTAAAACCACTACAAACATCCATTGCACTATCGAGACTCGAACCAGAAACTTGTGGCGCCGAGCGCCAATCATTCGGCCATCAGGCCCCATACCGTATACTTTATACTGCATAAAAATATTGCATACTGTATACTATACTGCATTTTTTGATATTATTTTTACATATTTATTGCCAGGAATGCACTGATTCTGTTGAAATTAACGCAAGATCCCTTTTCTAGTTTAATAAAAAATATAGATTTAAATAATATAAAAATATTTTATTCAGTATTTTTTACTTTACAACAGGATAAAATATCAAATCCTTTATCAATAATATGCTTATTTGAAAGCAAGATCTCATTTACTCTTTTATCTACAAACAAATATTGTTACATGTCGAAGCATGTTTCACTTTAAATTATGGTGAACAAAGTATATGTGTGTGCTACTAAATAATACAATAAACAGGCAAATTATTATATATAATGCGTTACTAAATAATACATTATTCAGGCAGATTATATATATTATGTGTACCTAAATAATACATCAAACAGGCAGTAACATTAATAATAATGCACAAGCCTATTTAAATCAATCCTATTTGTTAAACATTGTTAGTAAGCATTGGTTAGAACATTGTTAGTAACTCAGAAACATTGTTAACATGAATAGAAGAAAAATGATAAATCATTCGATCGATCATGATTGAGATTCATTAGTAAAAATCATGTCTCTTCAAAATGATATTACATAAATTTAATTGATTAATGAACTTATTAAATTTATGTAATATCACGTATCAAATTCTTTATTGAATTTTTCATCATTTACGAAATAATATTGGGATTATCATTATAGAGTCAGTAAAAAATATTGCATATTATATGTTGTTGTTCTAATGCAGTGGACAATACAGAGACAGTTAATCTTTTATGCCATAAGCAAGAGCTGCAGCACTGTTACTCATTTAGCACTACCCAGGGAGCATGTGTAGCTTGAAGATATGCTAAAGACGCCAGTAACACTAACCCTACAACGCTCTACGATCTTATTAGACCGGGACCTACTGTTTAAAGTGGATTCCGAACCACTACAAACATCCATGGCACCGCCAGGATTCGAACCCAAAATCTGTGGTACGAGACCCAGATTGCATACTATATAACATATAAAGATATTACAAACCGTATACTATCATCATCATCATTTTTGGTGCAGCAGCCCCGCGGTTGGCTAAGACCGTCTGTCTACTGGCAGATTTCGAGACAGGAGATGTTTCCTTTCTTCGGAATAAGGTTGTCAGCCCTACGCCCAACAGTCTTATTAGACCGAAACCTACAATTTAAACATTATAACTATAATATTATTATATAATTTTAATTATTATTGTAATTTTAATATTAATATATGTACATAAATGAATGATATCATTAACATAAAATATATTTTGTGATGAGTTAACTGGTTAAAAATTACAATTTTTTACATATTTCTCAAATGCATTACAAATTTTTTTTTCCCCCGATATATGGCTTATTTTTCTACGAATTCATTTAATTTCTGATGTTGAAAGATTGACGGAAACAGAACTTTGCTGTCAATTAAATCACATGCAAAAGGAAATATTGATTTTAATTTGCTATTATCTCATCATTTTTACAATTAAAAGTTGCAATTATAAAAAAAACTAAGCATATCTTATGCTTGTTTTTGTGATAAACACATGATACAATTTTTTTTTACATATTTGATTAATCTTATCAATATTCTACAAGCAAATATTTGTTATAATCGATCGATTTCTTATTAATAAATGTTTTTAATTTACTGAACATGCATCATAAATAAAATAAGTATTTAATTTTACTAAAATAATGATTTTTTTCTCTCTTATCCAAAAAATGTCAGTGCTAATGTCGATGGTGTATTCAATGTTCAATATATTCTTACTGTTGTTAAAATTATAGATTATTATGTATCATATGAAAGAATTTTTTATCTCTTAAAAGAATTCTTGGAAAAATACTATAGGACAGTGCCTGTTTTCATTGAGTAATATCGATTTTATATTGCCTTCCATTATAAAATCGATTTTTAATACATCTCTTTCTTAAAAGAACAGATACACAATTCAAGCTTGTTAAAATAAAAGTGAAACAGATCTCAAGCTCGCTTAAAAGCAAAGTGAAATAACTAAAAAAAAAATTCTTCTTGAGTTTTATTTCATGAAAAAAAAAAATTATTTGTGCAGACTGGATCAATAGGAAAAAAAATACCAAAAAAGTTGAGGATCTATCTATTAAATTGAGTCGTATGATGTTTTGCTTTTAAAGATAATAATCTTTAATCTAATATTTTATTTTCTATCTTCCGTAAAGTTGAAAGTTTTTTATTTGGTTGATTTTTCTTGAAATGAGTGATATGATAATAAATAACTGCAACAACTAAATCGATAAATTCGTATATTATGTTTCTGTGAGATCAGATTCATGTCACGAATATACTAAAGAGTAGCTGGAATAATAAATAACTACAAAAAAAGTAGCTGAATAATAAATAACTACAAAAAGTAGCTGGAATGTATACTAAAGAGTAGCCGGAATAATAAATAACTGCAAAAAAAAGTAGCTGGAATGTATACTTTGATTTTTCTTGTGATATGATAATAAATAACTGCAACAACTAAATCGATAAATTCGTATATTATGTTGCTGTGAGAGATCAGATTCGTGTCACGAATATACTAAAGAGTAGCTGGAATAATAAATAACTACAAAAAAAGTAGCTGGAATGTATACTAAAGAGTAGCCGGAACAATAAATAACTGCAAAAAAAAAAAAAAAGTAGCTGAATGTATACTTTGATTTTTCTTGTAAGTTTGGGATATGATAATAAATAACTGCAACAACTAAATCGATAAATTCGTATAGTATGTTGCTGTGAGATCAGATTCGTGTCACGAATATACTAAAGAGTAGCTGGAATAATAAATAACTACAAAAAGTAGCTGGAATGTATACTAAAGAGTAGCCGGAACAATAAATAACTGCAAAAAGTAGCTGGAATGTATACTTTGATTTTCTTGTAAGTTTGGGATATGATAATAAATAACTGCAACAACTAAATCGATAAATTCGTATATTATGTTGCTGTGAGATCAGATTCGTGTCACGAATATACTAAAGTGTAGCTGGAATAATAAATAACTACAAAAAGTAGCTGGAATGTATACTAAAGAGTAGCCGGAACAATAAATAACTGCAAAAAAGTAGCTGGAATGTATACTTTGATTTTTCTTGTAAGTTAGTGATATGATAATAAATAACTGCAACAATTAAATCGATAAATTCGTATATTATGTTGCTGTGAGATCAGATTCATGTCACGAATATACTAAAGAGTAGCTGGAATAATAAATAACTGCAAAAAGTAGCTGGAATGTATACTAAAGAGTAGCCGGAACAATAAATAACTGCAAAAAAGTAGCTGGAATGTATACTTTGATTTTTCTTGTAAGTTTGGGATATGATAATAAATAACTGCAATAACTAAATCGATAAATTCGTATATTATGTTGCGGTGAGATCAAATTCGTGTCATGAATATATTAAAGAGAGTTGCTTGAATGTGTACCTTAATTAGTTTTCTGCAGCTGCTTCAAAAGATTGACGATATACAAATAAACAGATTCGAAGTGAATTGATTGATTACAGTAATATAAATAAAAAAAAAGAAAGGGAATCAATGTGTACTTAAAATATGAGATGATTCATATAAAATATTAAACAATTGTTTTGTATTTATTTTATTACAAATATCTTGTATAATAAATTTTATTTACTGTAATCAATCGATTGACGTTAAATCTGTTTATTTGTATATTGTATATCGTTAAATCTGTTTATTTGTAAATGTTGCTTGAATGTATACCTTAATTGGTTCCTGCAGCTGCTTCAAAAGGCTGACGATATACAAATAAACAGATTTAACGCGAATCGATTGATTACAATAAATAAATACAAGATATTTGTAATAAATAAATACAAAATAATAATAATACAATAATTGTTTAATATTTTATATAAATCATCTTTATTTTAAACACGCTTTGATTTTATATTATTGTAATCAATCTATTCTTGTTTATTTGTATATCGTCATCCTTTAAGCAGCTGCAGGAACTAATCAAGGTATACATTCAAGCAACTCTTAATATATTCATGACACGAACCCTGTCCCACCGCAACATAATATACGAATTTATCGATCAACAATCTGGATCGATTTCCCTGCCCAGTTCAGATCCCTGCTTAATCTCATTTCCACATGGGGTTATAAGCTCATGAGATAAGAACGTGCCCTAAAAAGGGAGATTTCATGACTCTCTACCTATAAAATGTAAAGGATTCGAACATGAAAATAACATGTGAGAGGGAGAGCCAAGTTAATCACAGATACCATTTTTTTTAAATATAAAATGCTTCGCGTTTCATTCAACTCATTTGTAATTTGACTGTCAGTTTGGGTTGTCTATGTTTTATATGTAAATTGAGCTCAGCGTGTAATATTTTAATGCTAAAAACTATCAATTATTGAATTCAAATTACAATTGTAGTTGCACCTTGAAATAGAATTGTAATTGGTGAAATTGTAATTGTTGACGTACCATTGTTGAATTATAATTGTTGAATTGTGATTGCTGAATTCTGATTATTGAATTGTGACTGTTGAAATTACAATGGTTGAATTCTAATTACTGAAATTGAATTTCTGAATTATAATTAAATTGAATGGCTGAATTGTAATTGTTCAAATTGCAATTGTTGAAAGTAAATTGTTGAATTGTAATTGTTACGTCGAAACCCATGTCTCCCCTGCTTAGGGAGGTCAACGCCCTATGTCCAGAAAACATCCTGTCTGTGGGGTGTCTGGCAGGGGGTGAGCTGACGGGAGAGAGAGAAAGAATGTAAGAACGGAGTTTGTACTTCTACGACCAGAGAGAACGGTCGTGTGGCAGGGGCATCTTCGAGTGTGATATCTGCATAAAGTAAATAAGTTCAACTTCTGCAACCAACGAAAAGGTTGTGTGTGGCAGTCATCTTCGAGCTTGATGGCTGCATAATAAAGGAGTTAATTAATACAGTCCATTCGAGTCTGTGTCATTCTTCGTGTCTGTGTCGAAGATTACTTGAGTTTATTGTTGTGACTGAGCTAGCGAACAGTAATTGTTGAATTGTGATTGTTGAAAGTAAATTGTTGAATTGTAATAGTTGAATTGTGATTGTTGGTGCAATTGTTGAAATTGCAATTGCTAAAATTGAATTGTTGAAATTGAAGTTGTTAAAATTGAATGGTTGAATTGTAATTGTTGAATTACAATTAAATTGAATACTGAATTGTAACTTTTGAAAGAGATTAAATAAAAGAGAAAATTGTTCCATTATTGATTGCAACTTTGAGGTGAATGGAGTTGTTTTACAAGTACTTCTTACATGATTGAACCAAAGAATCTTTTGGAATTCCTATGTATTGGGAACGATACAGTTTATATTCATTAATATTAGATGAATCAATGTTTTCGGCTATTATTATAATCGAAACGGAATGATCAGTTATTCGTATGTTGTTTAAAATGTTGTCGAAGTTTCATACGAAATATTTCAACTAATTTTTCTTATGTAGGCGTTAGTCGCTTAGAATTAATAAGTAGTTTCATAATCATAGGGTAAGAATCAGTTTAGCCTATAAACAACTAATTGTTAGCTTCTTTTCGAATAATAATGTAGAAAGAAAAACTTGTATTGATACCATCGTTTGTCATGATCCTAAATTGATCCTCAGAAACAGAGAATTAAGATGACCTCTAAGTGTCTTTTCAAAGAAAGTACCATCTTATCGGAGCAATTGGTTAAACAGAAATATATTATTTTGCAACAACTATGTAAAGTGATCTATAATATCATTTATTGCATTGATATTATATCGTCCATGCAAAGTACTGTATTTTAAGATTACCATACTTAAGATAATGTTTTCATAAAAATTATTATCGTTGCCAAAATAACTGCCAATTTTTAAATGACTTGTATGTCTAAAAGTTGGATAAATGGAAAAGATATTGTTAAACAAAAAAATCTAGTTAACGGCAATTATCTTTAACATGAATAAAAAGCGTTATGATAAATATTTTTAATTAAAATTTCGTAATCTGCAACATCTACAATGCGAATCGACCCAACTCGAGGCCCTGTGTCGTGCAGCAGAGCCTAGTTCAAATTCGCTGGCAAAATTGTTGTAGTCGTTGCAATCAGAAATGAAGAGACTCGATGGCGATTGTGACACTATTTGTAAGAAGCTTCTCGATTCCATAGTCGGGTTACCTGGTGGGATATTTCCTGGGTTTTTTCCATACGACAAGCATATCCGGACAGTTACCCCTAAAAAGTCTAGGAAAAGTCCCACTCTACTGGAAAAGTTATCCTGGAAGGCTTTGTCCTCCCATCATCAAAAATCGGTGGCTTGTTCCCTAAGGATATATATGTGGTCACACATGGTTTGGCTTACACTCTACTGTTAGCGACACTTTAGGCTAATTTGACTGGAACTTACAGTTTGACGGCTGGATTCAGAACCACTAGCAAACATTAATGCCACTGGCAGAACTCCAAACCTGAAACCTGTGGTACTAAAGGCCACACAGCACTAGACCGATTGACCATCAAGTCGCTATGTGGTACATGAAGCCTACCGATGTTATACACTAGAAAAAAATACGACCTCTACCAATAATGTTACTGGATATTTTATATTAGTTTTTTTATTCCATAAATCGATAAAATATTGTTTTTTCATTATAAATCATTTAATGAACACGCAGTCATAATACAAATCAAGCACTGTCTGGGAAAGTTCGGTCATCAGATTACTAGATATTATTTCATAAAACCTCCTCTAGCTTTTTCCTCTCTTTTTTAAAACCAACAAAGCTCCAATTCGAAAAGTTTCCGAAACGCAGAATTTTACTACCTTTAAATAAACTTCCGCTTTATGTCACCAGTACGCATTCAAACAACAACAATCGATTTCATTTTCCTCCATTAACTCAATTCCTTAGGTCACATTCCGGCATTTCACCGTTTGACGTTAGCATTTTTATTCTCAATGTCCGCATATATGAACAGCTTCCGTTTACCTTAGCTTCCGATGAGTCCATCTTCCGACACTTTCAAACTTCACTGAGATCTATAAAGATCTACAAAAACAAGTAATATATAAAAAAAAAATTTAAGTCAATTCCTACTTTTTTTCCCTCATATTAGAAAGTCTTTTTATAAATAATTTACATTCATTTTTAAATTAGAAAAATTCTCTCTCTTACATACACACCTTTCCATCCTCTCACCTAATTTATTCACATTTTTCATTTCCATTTTGTTAGCAATACGT
>BPLR01018266.1:0-89223 GCA_021605095.1 Caerostris extrusa | reverse complement strand
TCCTTGACTCAACTGTTTTATCTGTATCTGTGTTTGCATTAGAAAAACAGCCCATTAAAAGGAGATATCAAAAAAAAAAAAAAAAAAAAAAAAAATAAGAGCTTTAATCATTTCTGAAGGTGGGATACATTTTTCCCTTTAATTTCTTTTCACTCTTCTCATTAGTATGCAGTTTTTTTTCTGCCTTCTAACAAAAGAACTTCCACATTAAGTGGGGAAAAAAGCAGCAACTTCGGATCAATTACATTTGTTTAACCTTCTTGGCACAAAACTCCATGAGACGCCACGCGAGAAACAATACCGAATGGAAAATGAATTTTTTCCATCACTTCTTCTGCGGAAGATAACGACTTCAATTAAATCTTTTGGGAAAATATTTCGTATTTAATTCAGATCTTCATTAAGAAAAATCTGGAACTGCTTCTTCTCAGAATTATATGGAGAGAAAGAGATTCTCAAAAAGAAATTAGAAGATTTAGTAGAAAAAAGTTATTCTTCTAAAAGGATTTTTTTTTCTAGGCGGGGGAAAGGGGGGGCGTTTACTTTTGCTAAAAGTAAGTTTCTTTCCTTTTATTATTTTGAAATCCACTTTTGGTTCATGCGAGTGATAATTGGAAATGAACTACTATTATCTCGAAAAGAAATTGTTCTAGAACAATTCCGAACTGTTAAGGCAGATGATTATTATTAATCTTCAAAATTTCAATTCTGATTGTCATAAAAAAAAATGTAAGACAAATAGTATCGTCGAAAAAAAAATTAACAAAAAATTGATTCAGCGTATTAAATAATTATCAGCCGAAATTTCTAAAAGAGACAATTTTTCTAAAGATAATATAGTTCATGGCGTTCGTTTTTTTTCTAATAACTGTTTATCCAAACATACTTTAACAATCAATCGTTTTCAATGTATCATTGATTTAGATTCATCATTGTAAAAGTTAATTAGACATTATTGAATAGTCGAAGAATCGTCAATAAAGAAGACATTTATATGAACAATTCATAAACTTTTATAACAAAACATTCTTTACGTCATGTTACACATTTAAAACGATATTGAGACATTAGTTTAAAAGTACTGAGTCATTATTGAATAGCAAAAATATCGTCTTTAAAGAAGATTCTGAATTAAATATTTGATAAAACTAAAGATAATTTATGAGATTTTAATTAGTTAAAAAAAGACCAACATCATTACTGATACACTATTATGACAGTTTCTTAAATATTACTACATTAATGTAAAATTTGGTTGGGACATCATTGTAAAAGTTACTGAAACTTGCATTCAGTAACCAAAGTATCCTCATTTAAGAAAACTTTCTCATTAAATATTTGATTCAATCTTATTACAAAAGATTCTTTGTGTGACGTTTCTATAAAATTCAGATAGATTAAAATAAATTTAAGCAAATGAATTCCAGCCCCAATATAGCTCTAAACTAAAGTGTTAAAATTTTTGACTCCTTAACTCAACTGTTTTATCTATATCTGTGTTTGCATTAGAAAAACAGCCCATTAAAAGGAGACAGAAAAAAAGAAGAGTTTTAATCACTTCTTAAGGTGGGATACGTTTTGCCATTTAATTTCTTTTCACTCTTCTCATTAGTATGCAGTTTTTTTTTCTTCCTTCTAACAAAAGAACTTCCACATTAAGTGGAAAAATAAGCAGCAACTTCGGATCAATTACATTTGTTTAACCTTCTTGGCACAAAACTCCATGAGACGCCACGCGAGAAACAATACCGAATGGAAAATGAATTTTTCCATCACTTCTCTGCTGAAGATAACGACTTCAACTAAATCTTTTTGGGAAAATATTTCGCATTTAATTCAGGTCTTCATTAAGAAAAATCGGAACTGCTTCTTCTCCAGAATTATATGGAGAGAAAGAGATTCTCAAAGAAATTGGGAGATTTAGTAAAAAAAAGTTATTCTTCTAAAAGGATTTTTTGTTTTTATATTTTTTTTTCGTTCTGTTGAAAGTTAAGTTTCTTTTTTATTATTATTTTGGCATCCTCTTTGGTTCATGCGAGTGATAATTGGAAATGAACCATTATTATCCGAGAAAGAAATTGTTCTAGTATAATTTCGAGCGGTTACGGCAGATGATTATTATTAATCTTTAAAAATTCCAATTCTGATTGTTTAAAAAAATATAAGACAAATAGTATCGTCAAAAAAGTTAACAAAAAAATTGAATCGTAGAATCGAAATAATTATGAGGCAACATTTATAAAAGAAACAATTTTTCTAATGATAATACAGTTCATGGCGGTCAATTTTTTTCTAATAACTGTTTATCCTAATATACCCTTACTATTAAACAAAGGAGTGACTACTTCAACAGTCAATTTTTCATTTTTTAAGTATCATTGTAAAATTTACTGAGACATTATTGAATAGCCGAAGTATCGTCATTAAAGAAGGCACTTCTGTAAAGCAATTCAAAAACTCTTATAACGAAACATTCTTTACATTATTTACACAGTTAAAACGAGACTGAGACATTATGAATGGCCAAAATATATTTTTTTAAGAACAGTCTTCCATCAAACATTTGATAAAATTCAAGATTGTTTATGTGATTTTAAGTAGTTAAAAGAAGACTAAGTTCATTACTGATAAATTACTACAGAAATCAATGAGACGTTATTGTAAAATTGGATGTGACATTATTGTAAAACTTGCTGAGACATTGTTGAATAACTGAGATATCGTCAATTAAAGGAGACAATTTTATACAGCAGTTTATACACGCTATTATAACCGAATGTATTTTATATTATGTTACATATTTAAAACGTGACACTGAGACATTATTTTCAAAATACTAACACTTTTGAATAGCCAAAACATCGCCTTTACAGAGGATTCTTCCATTAAAAATTTGACAAAACTAAAGATCATTTATGTGACTGGAAGGACATTGATTAACAAAAAGTATCCTCATTTAAGAAAATTTTCTCATTGAATATTTGATACAATCTTATAACAAAAGATACTTTGTGTGACATTTCTATAAAATTCAGATAGATTAAAATAATTTTATTTAAATGAATTCCAGCCCCAAGATAGCTCTGCAAATAAACTGTTAACATTTCTACTTCTTAACTCAACTGTTTTATCTGTATCTGTGTTTGCATTAGAAAAACAGACCATTAAACGGATATACTAAAAAAAATGAAGAGCTTTAATCACTTCTGAAGGTGGGATACGTTTTTTCCCGTTTAATTTCTTTTTTACACTTCTCATTAGTATGCAGTTTTTTTTTGTTCTTCTTCTAACAAAAGAACTTCCACATTAAGTGGAAAAATAAGCAGCAACTTCGGATCAATTACATTTGCTTATCCTTCTTGGCGCAAAACTAAATGAGACGCTACGCGAGAAACAATATCGAATGAAAAATGAATTTTCCATCGCTTCTCTGCGGAAGATAACGTCTTCAATAAATCTTTTTGGGGAAAATATTTCGTATTTAATTCAGATCTTCATTAAGAAAAATTGGAACTGCTTCTTCTACAGAATTATATATAGAGAGAGAGGTTCAAAAAGAAATTAGAAGATTTAGTAGAAAAAGTTATTTTTCTAAAAGGATTTTTTTTTTTTTTTTTTTTTTTCGTTTACTTTGTTAAAAGTAAGTTTCTTTCCTTTAATTATTTTGTCATCCACTTTTGGTTCCTGCGAGTGATAATTGGAAATGAACTATTATTATCTCGAAAAGAAATTGTTCTAGAACAATTCCGAACGGTTAAGGCGGACGATTATTATTAATCTTCAAAATTCCAATTCTGATTGTCATAAAAAAATGTAAGACAAATAGTATCGTCGAAAAAAAAAAATTAACAAAAAAATTGATTCAGCGTATTGAAATAATTATCAGCCGAAATTTCTAAAAGAGACAATTTTTCTAAAGATAATATAGTTCATGGCGTTCATTTTTTTTTCTAATAACTGTTTATCCAAACATACTTCAACAATCAATCGTTTTCAATATATCATTGATTTCGATTCATCATTGTAAAAATTAATTAGACATTATTGAATAGTCGAAGAATCGTCAATAAAGAAGACATTATGAACAATTCATAAACTTTTATAACAAAACATTCTTTACGTCATGTTACACATTTAAAACGATATTGAGACATTAGTTTAAAAGTACTGAGGCATTATTGAATAGCAAAAAATATTGTCTTTAAAGAAGATTCAGCATTAAATATTTGATAAAACTAAAGATAATTTATGTGATTTTAAGTAGTTAAAAAAGACCAACATCATTACTGATACATTATTATGACAGTTTCTTAAACATTACTACATTAATGTAAAATTTGGTTGGGACATCATTGTAAAAGTTACTGAAACTTCATTCAGTAACCAAAGTATCCTCATTTAAGAAAACTTTCTCATTAAATATTTGATTCAATCTTATAACAAAAGATTCATTGTGTGACGTTTCTATAAAATTCAGATAGATTAAAATAAATTTATGCAAATGAATTCCAGCCCCAAGATAGCTCTGCAAATAAAGTGTTAAAATTTTGACTCCTTAACTCAACTGTTTTATCTGTATCTGTGTTTGCATTAGAATAACAGCCCATTAAAATTAGATAGAAAAGAAAGAAGAGTTTTAATCACTTCTTAAGGTGTGATACGTTTTTCCGTTTAATTTCTTTTCACTCTTCTCATTAGTATGCAGTTTTTTTTTTCCTTCCTTCTAACGAAAGAACCTCCACAATAAGTGCGGAAATAAGCAGCAACTTCGGATCAATTACATTTGCTGAAACTTCTTGCACAAAACTCCATGAGACGCCACGCGAGAAACAATACCGAATGGAAAATGAATTTTTCCATCACTTCTCTGCGGAAGATAACGACTTCAATTAAATCTTTTGGGGAAAATATTTGGTATTTAATTCAGATCTTCATTAAGAAAAATCGGAACTGCTTCTTCTCCAGAATTATATGGAGTGAAAGAGATTCTCAAAGAAATTGGGAGATTTAGTAGAAAAAAGTTATTCTTCAAAAGGATTTTTTGTTTCTATATTTTTTTCGTTCTGTTGAAAGTTAAGTTTCTTTTTTATTATTATTTTGGCATCCTCTTTTGGTTCATGCGAGTGATAATTGGAAATGAACCATTATTATCTGAGAAAGAAATTGTTCTACTACAATTTCGAAGGGTTACGGCAGATGATTATTATTAATCTTTAAAAATTCCAATTCTGATTATTTAAAAAAATGTAAGACAAATAGTATCGTCAAAAAAGTTAACAAAAAAATGAATCGTAGAATCGAAATAATTATGAGGCAACATTTATAAAAGAAACAATTTTTCTAAAGATAAAACAGTTCATGGCGGTCAATTTTTTTTCTAATAGCTGTTTATCCTAACATACCCTTACTATTAAACAAAGAAATGACTACTTCAACAGTCAATCCATCATTTTTTAAGTATCTTTGTTTCCGATTCCTCATTGTAAAATTTACTGAGACATTATTGAATAGCCGAAGTATCATCACTAAAGAAGACACTTCTGTAAAGCAATTCAAAAACTCTTATAACGAAACATTCTTTTACATTATTTACACAGTTAAAACGAGACGGAGACATTATTGAATGGCCGAAATATCTTTTTTCAGAACATTCTTCCATCAAACATTTGATAAAATTCAAGATTGTTTATGTGATTTTAAGTAGTTAAAAGAAAACTAAGTTCATTACTGATAAATTACTACAGAAATTAATGAGACGTTATTGCAAAATTGATGGGACATTATTGTAAAACTTGCTGAGACATTGTTGAATAACTGAGATATCGTCAATTAAAGGAGACAATTTTATACAGCAGTTTATACGCTATTATAACCGAATGTACTTTATATTATGTTACATATTTAAAACGAGACTGAGACATTATTTTCAAAATACTAAGACTTGATTGAAAAGCCAAAACATCGCCTTTACAGAAGATTTTTCCATTAAAAATTTGACAAAAATAAAGATAATTTATGTGACTGGAAGGACATTGATTAACCAAAGTATCCTCATTTAAGAAAATTTTCTCATTAAATATTTGATACAATCTTATAACAAAAGATTGTTCGTGTAATATTTCTATAAAATTCAGATAGATTGAAATAAATTTATGGAAATGAGTTCCAGCCCCAAGATAGATCTTCAAATAAACTTTTAAACATTCTTTTAAACAAACTTCTTAACTCAACTGTTTTATCTGTATCTGTGTTTGCATTAGAAAAAGAGCCCATTAAAAGGAGATACAGAAAAAAAAAGAAGAGCTTTAATCACTTCTGAAGCTGGGATACTTTTGTTCCCTTTAATTTCTTTTCACTCTTCTCATTAGTATGCAATTTTTTTTCCTGTCTTCTAACAAAAGAACTTCCACATTAAGTGGGTAAATAAGCAGCAACTTCGGATCAATTACATTTGCTTAACCTTCTTGGCACAAAACTCCATGAGACGCCACGCGAGAAACAATACCGAATGGAAAATGAATTTTTCCATCACTTTTCTGCGGAAGATAACGACTTCAATTAAATCTTTTTGGGGAAAATATTTCGTATTTAATTCAGATCTTCATTAAGAAAAAATCGGAACTGCCTCTTCTCCAGAATTATGGAGAGAAAATGATTCTAAAAGAAATTAAGAGATTTAGTAGAAAAAAATTTATTCTTCTGAAAGGGTGAGATTTTTTTTCTATTTTTTTCTTTTTTGAGAATACGTTTCTTTTTTTCTACTTTGTCATCCACTTTTGGTTCATGCGAGTGATAATTGGAAATGAACAATTATTTTCTGAGAAAGAAAGAAATTGTTCTAGACGATTATTATTAATATCTAAAATTCCCATTCTGTTTGTTATGAAAAAAATGTAAAACAAATAGTATTGCCACAAATAATCCGGCCCGAGACTAGCGAACAGATTATTGCTTCTGTAATAAGTTGGTTAAAAAATACAGAATGATAATAACTCGGCTTTATTGACTTGCTGGGTAAAGCTTAATGACAAGCATAATAGGCAGAAAATTTAACTTAAGCATAACAACTAACTGGAAATTATAGATAATGGCAGAAAAATTAAAATGGTTTTGGTCCCTTGGTACTTACAGGAGTAAACAGTAGGGCCCTAAGGCTGGAAAGTTTGAGACCCCTAATGTAAACAAATAGACATTATACATACGATTCACAGCAAACAAAAAATTTGCAGGAGGATCCAAGTTCGAATCAGCTATTGCAGTTACTGCTTTCAAAAACGAGGAAACTCAAAGGCGATTTAGACAACGAATATTACCATCTCACATCTATAATCAGACTGTCAGGTGATATGATTCTGGATTTTCTTCTCTGGACAAGCAAATTCAAGACTGCTAACCATAAAATTCCTTCCAAAAGGATCATCACTGTCTATATCCCTCCTTTTATCACTCTGCGGTGAGAGGATCGTGACGTACATCAGTGAAACACGAGATCCACAGATAAATGGCAAAACATTTGATTAATGATTCAAACTCATAAGATATTCTCATGCGACAATTGCACAAGAAAATAAAAAAATAATGAAATTTCAGTTCAAAATCATTAAGCAAATTATCACTGCATTTATTCGATTTCATTGCTATCACTCATCTTTTTGGGACCTGATGGCCGGCCGAATTTCGGGTTCGAATCCCGGCGGTGTCATGGAGTTTGGAATCCAATTTACATCCTATGCCGTGCTCTAATATGATCGTAGAGCATAGGCTGACAACCCTACTCTGTATTAAGAGAAAATCTCCTGTATTGAAATCTGCTGGTAAGTAGACCATTGGTCTGCGTGCGCTATTGAAAAGGAATTAATCTTTTTATTAATTTAAATATATGCCTTGAAATAATTTAAAGAAAGCAGTATAAATTACAAGGCAACTAAATAGTACCTTTTTTTTTGTTGCCACTGTTTTGCAGGCCTTGTACACTATACTCAGAGCACTCAGTCTCTGCTCCACATTGGAGATCAGTTGCGCCAAATACCACGAGGAGCACGGAGATATTCTCAAGGACATGGAGGATTTCAATGCGGCCGAACAGGTAAGATGCGCTGTTATTATTTTTTATGCAGTACATTGAGTTAAACATTACTTGAGTTAAAAGAAAACTTTATAAATAATTATTTTTTTTATTTCCCATGAAAATTGGGATTCTTTTTTTATGCAATTTCGATATTTTGATTCTTTCTCTTACTAATATTATGAATTTTGCAGTATTTTAATAATCTTGATTCTGTAGTGTCTAAAATGTAAAGACTTTTTTTTTTAAAAAAGATTTCAAGTACTATCGAATAATTTGGAAATTAACATGAGGGAATGGAGTTGGGGAAAACGATCCGAATCCTCTGGCGTAGTTCACAAACTCTTTGTCAAAATATCTGTTATTCTTTCTTACCCCACTTGGACGACAGCAACATCTAGACCAAGTCCAGAACCCGTGGGTTCTCATAGAGTGAAGGGACAACTTCTGTTGTGATGGAGCACCCGTTGGTAGAAGTATGACTTGGCTCCGTGTCGCTGAAGAAGGAGATCAGTGTCTTCCGGGGGTACTTTTAAAGGGGGAATTCTCAGCATTTGCTTATAGTATGAGGGAAAACCCGAAAAACTCTCACCAGAGAGTGCGACTCGATGCAAGATGCTGAACCTTACAAATGCCATCGAGTCTCCAGCAAACAGCAATCCTACAGAAAAGCCGCCAGCAGATTGAACCTCAGCCCTAATTCTCATAAGGGACCAGATGGCTGAGTGACTAGGGCTCTGGCCCTCGGTACCACAGGTTTTGGGTTCGAGTCCCAAGGTGACGTGGATGTTTGTAGTGGTTCGAAATCCACTTTAAACCATAGGTCCCGGTCTAATAGGATCGTAGAGCGTTGCGGGGACATTGTTACTCCGCGTCCGTGGCTTATCTTCAAATTACACATGCCCCCCCTGGGTAATGCAAAAGTGAGTAACGTCTGTGCAGCTCTCGGCTTAAGGCATCAAGACCAAACTGTCAAAGTGTTTGCCAGCTGCATTAGAAAAAAAACCATTTCTATCAGTAATTTATTTTTTTGTTATGGTATTCTGAAAGAAATTTATAGCTCTAGTAGAACACGACATAAGTTCATAGGCCTTCTTTTCCTATATAATATCAAAGATAATAGAAAGATATGGCATCATAGAAGAGTATTAGTTCTTTTGGACATGATTTGATGGATTCTATATCTGCGAGGTCATAGATGCTTGAAGTGGTTCGGAATCCACTTTTAAGCCGTAGGTCTCGATTTGATATGACCGTAGAGCGTCACAGAGCCCAATCAGACTTCTCACCCACATCTTTTCCAAAGTTCAAAGAGGCAACTCAGCTGTACGCACAATGATGTGTGGTGTGATGTAGTAGTAGTAGTAGTAGTTGTACCAGCCCTATTGCTCACCAGTGGCTCACGTTGCCACTGAACCATGAGTCGGATTCTAATTAATTTTAAAACCATTGAACTAGTAAAAAATAGTGTGAAAACGAAGTGAAGTCGCATTTATGATTCCTTAACGTTTTATTTTAGTTCATCAGAAAAGTTTAAATTGTTACATGAAACTTCTCCCTCTAAATTCTTAATGTCTTATGTTTAAATTTTCAGTGTTTTTCATTTTTCAGAACATTTTCAGCGTTCTGTTAAATAACATTTACAGAAATATTCAAAAGTATCTAAAAATCTTTCAGGGGTTGTAATAATTTTTCTCTCTCTCTCTCTCTAGAGTTACAAACTCGCTCTGAATCTGGATCCCAAATTGGCGAAAACCCATCAGAATTTAGCTGTTATATATCACATAAAGGTAAGTAGGGTTTTAAAGAATTCATGAAACAACTTTATTTAACTATTTTTTTTTTTTTTTGTTTGAAAACATAATATATTTCTAATAGCGTACAAACTATTAAGACGCGACTTGCATATCTTAATAATTTTTTAATGAATATTTTTTGATGATTCACTATAAAGCTGTAATTTTGTAACTTTGCATTAAATTTAATTTATCAGGACTATAATCCTAACTTTAGATATAAAACCTATAAAACATTAAATCATTTCCTTGTTGTGTCATTTGAAAACGCTGTTTATATTTTTGTTCTCTAAGAGAAAAGCACCTAACTATTTCAGCTATCTACCATTTTAAAACGCTTTATTGAGCATCAGGTTTTAAACTCAGAACCGTTTTGGTGGGGTTTAACAAGCGAATATAGTAGTTAAACCGTATTTTCTTTAGTTATCAAAATCACTTGCTGAAGAATTGATTCATTCTACGATTTTCTGGAGAAAATTTTAATGTCCACATAAGAGAGCTGAAATTAAATAAAATAACCTATTTTGATGCCAGGAATTCAATGTCATTATTTATTTATAGTTTAAATAACAGTTTTCTAATAAAATACACTAATACATCAAAGTTTATATCCTCTAATCAATTATATTTATCATGGTGAGGACATTATCTTTTTTCCGTGTCTTTATTATTATAACCGCTGGGCTGAAATGTTCGTAGGCTGACACATAGATGGTGCTACTAGTATTAAATACATATGATTTTTAGTTAGCCCTAACCTTCAAAAGACACGTGTATAAATTTGACAGCTGTTACACTATTAGTATGTGAATTATAGCATTTTTAGTGAAGCAACTTTTGTTAGTTTGATAAGATGGATAAAAAAGAATTTTGTGTGTTAATAAAGCATTGCTTTTTGCCGAAAAAATACTACTGAAGCCAAGGCTTGGCTTGATAAACATTATTCGGACTTTGCACCAGGAAAATCAACCGTAGAGAAGAGGTTTGCTAAATTTAAACGAGGGGCGAAATGAGCACCGAGGACGATGCACGCAGTGGACGCCCCAAAGAGGCTGTTACCGACGAAAAAGTCAAAAAGTCCGCAAAATAATTTCTGATAACCGTAAAGTGAAGTTGATTGAGATAGCTGAGACCCTAAAGATATCAAAGGAACGTGTTGGACATATCGTGAATGAATATTTGGATAAGCGAAATCTGTTCAAAGTAACGACCAAAAACGACAACGAATGGATGATTCTAAGCAGTGTTTGGAGCTGTTCAATCGTAATAAACCCGAATTTTTGCATCGATATGTGACAATGGATGAAACATGGCTCCATCATTTCACGGGAGTCCAATCGACAGTCAGCGGAGTGGACTGCACGTGATGAACACTAAAAATGCTATAACTTCACTAAAAATTCTATAACTCACATACTAATAGTGCAACAGCTGTCAAATTTATACACGCGTCTTCTGAAGGTTAGGGCTGACTAAAATTCATATATATTTAATACTAGTAGAGCCATCTATGTGTCAGCCTACGAACTTTCAAGCCCACCTGTTATGTAGCGTTAATGGATATTTACTAAATTTTGAATGGGAATGTATTGGCAAACATATGTCGATTTTACTTTCCTTTTTATTGGGAATATGTTCTAACGATTCCATGGTTTCAATTTGTCACGTTTCAATTATTGGATGTTATGTCTAATGAATACGTATCAAATTTCAAATCAGTGGTAATTGATTCATCCATATATATCCTTTTCATATTTCTATTACTGGATGTTATGTCTAGTGAATAGTTATCAAATTTATAATTAGTTATCATTAATTCGCCCATATATGCACTTTTCAAGTCTATATTATTGGATATAATGCCTAGTAAATACTATCAAATGTGGAATCAGTGGTAATTAATTGGTCCACATATGTTCTTTCATGTTTTTATTATTGGATTATCTGTGTAGTGAATACGTATCAAATACAGAATCTATTGTAATTAATTGGCCCTTTCTTTTTCACGTTTATATTATTGGATTTACATCTAATGAATATGTATCAAATTTAGAATCAGTGGTAATGCATTGGCTCATATATATCCTTTTCATGTTACTATTATTGGATGTTATGTCTAATGAATATGTATCAAATTTAGAATCTGTGATAATTGATTGGGAAAACATATATCTTTTTTCGTGTTTCTATTGTTGGATTTACATCTAGTGAATATGTACCAAATTTAAAATCAGTGGTAATTGAATGGCCAATATGTTCTTTATACGTACCTATTATTGAATGTTACATCTAGTGAATACATATCAAATATAGAATCTGTGCTAATTGATTCGCCTCTATATGTCATTTTTACGTTCCTATTATTGGATATTATGTCTAGTGAATACGCACCAAATTTATAATAAGTGATAATTGATTGGCCTGTATATGTCCTTTTCATGTTTCTATTATTCGGTGTTATTTCTAGTGAATAGGTACCAAATTTAGAATTAGTGGGAAATTATTGGCCCATATATTTTTCACGTTTCCGTTATTGGGTGTTATGTCTAGTGAATAAATACCAAATTTAGAATCAGTGGTAATTCATTGGCCCACGTATAACGTTTTCACGCTTCTACTATTGAATGTTGTGTCTAGTGAATAGAATCAGTGGTAACTGATTGCCACATGTGTGTCCTTTTTCGCGTTTCTATTACTGGGTGTTGTGTCTAGTGAATACATACTAAATTTAGAATCAGTGAGGATCATTTATAATTGATTATATGTCCTTTTTGACGTTTCTATTATTTGATACGTCAAGGGAATTCAAACCAAATTTTGAATCAGTGATAAAAGATTGACCTATATATGTCTTTTTTTTTTATGTTTCTATTATTGGATGTATGTCTAGTGAATATGTACCTAATTTAGAATCTGTGGTAATTTATTGACCCATATATGTCCTTTTCGTGTTTCTTGAGTATTATGAGTGATGAATACATACTAAATTTCCTCTTTGAATCTATGATAACCTGTTGACAAACACATGTCCATTTGCAGGGCAACTATTCGTCTGCCGAGTACCACTACAAAGAAGCCTACAAGCTGGACTCGTCTCCCTGCAGATCCTGCTGGACAACATGCGCAAGCTCCAGCGCCGGCTCTTCGACATGCAGGACAATACCTGCTGGCGGACAGATGCCACTTGCAGTGACGCCTCTGTCATTCTGTGAGCCAGCCAAAGTCGTTGGTCTTTTCTTTTTTCTGTGCTTTCGGTCAATGTGTCTCCGTTTCCAAAACACTGGAATCCAATCCGTACCTGGGACATTCCTGTTACACCAGACACAGGTTCAGTTTCAACTGATTCGTTCTTGAAACTAAGGGGTTCAAAGAATAAGAAGATTTGAGGTTAAGCCAGAAAGATCTTTGGGGGAAATGTGTCTAATCCACAGCTTGAAAATATTTTGAGTTTATTTTTGTCTACGACTATTAACCCTTTAATGGATTATCTTGAATATGCTTATATCTCTTATTTGTACTATTTCGGAATATCTCAAATTAACTTGTCTCAATATTAATTTTTAATTCTGAACTTAATGAGTATTCTGAATTACCTTGTATATTATAAGGCATTTTTCAATTCTCAACAAATCGAGTGTTTTGAGTTAAATACGAGTAGACGAGTACCTAAGGCAAATACGAGTTAACTCACGGGAAAATTTATTTTACATTCGGCACTAAAACGAGTGTCCTGGGTTACTTAACGAAAATACGAGTTAACTCATGTGGAAATTAATTTTTTATTTCTGAACTTAAATTAGTATTTTGAGTTACCTTGTATTATAAGGCAAACATGAGTTAACTCATGTGAAAAATATTTTTAATTCTGATCTAAAATGAGTGTTCTGGGTTATCTAAGGCACATACAACTTAACTCGTGGGAAAATTATTTTTTCATTCTGAACTAAAACCAGTGTTCTGGATTACTTTGTACTTTTTAAGGCAAACACGTTAATTCATGTGAAATTAGTTTTTAATTCTGAAGTAAACAGAGTGTTCTGAGTTATTTAAGGCAAATACGAGTTAACTCTCATTGTGTGAAAATTAACTTTTCATTCTAAACTAAAAACGAATGTTCTGAGTTATCTAAGCCAAAAATTAATTTTTTTCTGAACTAAAGTGTTCTGGGTTACTAAAGCCAAATACGAGTCAACTTGTGTGAAAATTAATGTTTCATTCTGAACTAAAGTGTTTTGGATTACCTAAGACAAATACGAGTTAGCTCATCTGAAAATTAATTTTTCATTCTGAACTAAAAGCGAATGTTTTAGGTACCATGAATTATACTACGGCAAACTCGTTAATTCATGCGGAAAGTAATTTTTAATTCTTGAAATAAAATGAGTATTCTGGGTTACCTTTATGATTCTGAGGAAAGTTCTAAGTTCCTCCATGACACCGTACATCTGGCAACAACTATTTTATCACGATTTCCTGTTGTTTTACAGACATTTGATTCTACATCCTCCAATTTAAAAAAAACCCGAAAAATTGTTTGTTATTCATTGTTTATGATCACTTGCATTTATTCTCTGTTATTTATTTATTTTTAGAAGATATTCTAAAATAAAGGAACAAAGCGTTCTAGTTTAAAAATTTCATATAATAGTGACGCCTATCAAAAATACTGACTGACAAAAAACTTTAATTCAACTAAATATTATTACATATTTCAGAACGCATCAGTTGAAACTGATCAGTACTTTTTATACTGACGATGAAAACACCTGATCTTAGACAAAAAAGAATTGCTTCAGTTCTCATAAGCAGCAAAGGAGGGTATTGTTTTTTTGATTAATGTTCAAAGTATGAAAAATATGTATTTATAGTGTGTTCATTATACGTATTTATTATAATTTGTATTTCACTGTCTAACATTTTGATACAACCTCAAAAATGCACTGTTAAAAATATCAAAGTACTTTAATAATTTTTTTTTTTTAAGTATCATTATTTATATTTGAAGATCATAATTTATAACAAAATATTTTGAAATTAATTAATGTTAAGTAAGAAATTTCTAATTAGTTTTAGTACGAAAATTTCTTTTATCTTTTAAGTAATTGAAGAAACAAATGTTCTGGTAGTGATTGTATAAAATATATTTTATTAGTCTATTATTTATATATTTTTTTCTTTTTATTATTATTATAATTATAGTTTTGATACTTTTAAATAAAATTACAATTTTATTTTTTCAATATTTAATTTATCTATCGATTTCCATAATTCAGCATTCTTAAACAATTTAAGTACTAAAACTTTTAAAACTTTTACGATTTTTTTTTTTTTTTTTTTTTTTTTTTTTTTGTAAATATTATTTCTTTTGAACTAAAAATATCTATACAAAAATCGATTTAAAAAAATATTTCAAAACACAAAAAAAAAAAATTTTTTTAAATGGAATAAATTTAGATTGTCGACAAATTTGAATTTGTTTCCGCCGAAGTTTGAACGCCAAATAAGAAACTATGAAGCTTATTTCATAGCAAAGTTATATTCAGGATAACCAAAGAATTCAATATGCTGATTCATTTGCTTAGTCCAATGGAACAATTTACTTATAAAATGCATGTCCTATAAAACAGCAGCGCAAATTAACAGGTACCAAAAGTTTTTAAAAAAATAGCTAAGACAAACCAAAAGAAACTGATACTTTTAAGCACAAAGAAAGTGTTATATTTGTAATTCTTTTTGTTGCTGTGTCCTAGTTCTCAGTGTTCTGCTGCCATGAGAAGACGTTAACAGTATTTCTTCATCGCGAAATATATGACAACAAAAGTGAGGACTAGGACTTTATGGACATGATTTGAATTATATTTCTTACATTCAGAGAGCACCCTGAGTCTGATATTGTACTGAGTTCTTATGATTCTGAAATTAGTACTGTCAACTCTCTTGTTTAACCATAACTTACTAGCACTCTATGATGTTAAACTCATATTTATTAATATTGTTTCCCTAAACATTACGCTTAAAGAAATAAGGCTTTTCGGTATTGATAAAAACATCTTAAATGTGTTTTGAACAAATATTCAAGTATAGGTGTCAGATGTTACACAGACTTCCAAAAAAATTTCCTAACGCATTCATTCTCTAATATAGAGTAGAACTATACTGATTTTTCGATTACTGTTTGTTCTGAAAATAGCTTTGCTATGGCATGGATTCGATCAGTTTGGTGGAAACTTCAAGGTTTCGTTCAAATATTCAAGTGGAGGTGTAAGATCTTACACTGACTTTCAAAAGATTCAAATTCATTTACGCAAATTATCGACATATGGAGTGGAACTATAAATGATTTTGATTATTTTTGTCTTGAGGATAGCTTTGTTAGGGTATAAATTGATGATTTGGCGTGAAACTTGCGATTTTCAAAAACGCCAAACAATGGGTTCTACAAATTTTCCTTTAGTTTTTTATTTCACTCAAAACATAAACAATTTAATGCTATCTTTTATTAGTATGCTTTAATTTTAAATTAATGGATAAAGTCTATTTTGAGAACTATTCCCATTAAATTCACATTCAATCGCCTCAAATTTCAATATTTAAAAGAGAACGCATGTATTATTGAAACTGTACAGACTTTTGGAAAAAGATTCACTAATAAAATTAATGCACTAGTTTATTATTTGCCAGACTTTGCATTTGACAATATTGCAAAAGACTATTATGATGCAACGTGCTATTGTCAGTGGTTGTCGTTGTGCGTGATTAACATTGATGTGTAGAATGTAAAAATGTAGGGCTTTGATGTTGATGGTTAACTATTCTAAATGTTGAATGAATGTTGTGGTAAATTGTAATGGTATTGTATCCGCAATGTAATCTTTTTCATTGTATTTAAGTAAAATGCACACTCAAAATTTTCAAGCTTATTTATGTTCAACGTAAAGAATAATTTAGGTTTTCTAAGTTTCTAATTGTTTAATGTCTGTTCCAAAAGTGATCACTAAAAAGCATTGATAAAAGTAATGTAAACTATTTATTTGGTTCTAATCTTTAGTTTTTTGTTTGTTTAAAAATCTGTTGTTAAACCAAACTCAGGTAAAAAAAAAGCAGTTTTTTAATAATATTCTAAAATGATTTTGAATATTGCGATATTTAAATGCAATACTTTTTAATAATATTATTAAAATTTTCTTTAATAAAATGTCATTAGTTTAAATTCTATATATTTTTATTATCCATAAAGAATGTAATTTACACATTTTTCATTATTTTTTTCATTAAATTTTTCTAATTTATGGTTATATGTTGCCATTTGATAAATGAATTTGGAAATATTTGAGAATTTTTTTTGAATTTATTCTTAACTCAAAATAATAAATCAAATTATTTTCTTCAATTTATTTTTAAATACTATAATAGAAATTGAAAGCTATAAAATATTAATTAAAAACAGCTTTGGGTTTAAAATGATGTTTTTATTTGTGATACGGATATTTATTTATAATTATAATTTATTTTCGTCAAATGTTATGTTTTTTGTTATTAAACAAATAGTGTGAACTATCATTATCTCTGCCAATTTGACACAAATCAGAAAACTTCTAATTTTGCAAAAGTTTTTATACTATATAAATAATTAAAACTATTATATAAATAATAAAAAAAAAAAAAATTCAACTAATTTCATACTAGGAACAAGTAATAAATAATCTACCAGTGCAAATTCCTGACTTGTTCTAGATTTCCTACACTAATATAAGCATTTATGGCAACCTCAAGAAGAGCCCCAACGTTATCATTTACCAGCCAACTTATTTTAACTCCAACACCTTAAATCAATTATTTTCTTCTCAAATTTATGTTTAAACATTATATTAGAAATTAAAAAGTTGTAGAAATTATTAATTAATTAATAAATTATTATCTAAAAAAATATGATGATATTTTTATTATTTGTGATACGGATATTTATTTATGTTATAATTTACTTAACTTACTGCATCTTCCGTAATAAATAATTAAGATCATTATTTAAATAATAAAAAATATTCACAAGTAACACTCCCTACCAGTGCAAAATTCTTCTCGTTCTAAATTTCCTCACTAACATCAGTATTTATCGCAACCCTCTCGCCAAAGAAAAAGTTCCAACTTTATCGTTTATCAGCCAATGGCGTTAGATGTCAAAGTTTAATCACAATAAAAGTGTAAGACAAAGTAACTTGAGAATCAATTCCAAAACTATCATTTATGATGATAGTTTTTAATAGCAAACAATGTAGTTATATTATTTTTAAATAAAAAACAAAAACCTTCAATTCATTAAACAAAAGAAAAATTTAAATTTTTGATATGTGTCTATTTTATTGTAAGTGAATGCTTTGTTGTTTTTATGTTGAAATAATTGAAATGAACAAATCCACAATTACTTGCTTTGTAAAAACGGTTACTGAGATGTACATAAGTAGAATGTTTGTAAGTGGGACTCCTTTGCTACAAGTGTCAATTACTGCTCAAAATGTGGATTGTAAATACTAAACCCCAAATATGAAGCTGGAAGAAACAATCACAGCTGAGATGTATTTCTGGTTTTTACATGAGCTTGTTTTAAAGCTTCATTAATTTTTACATGCTGTTCGTGAAATATATATAAATATATATACTATGGATATGTATAAGTGTATGTATATACATGGTGTGGTGATTACATAGTTAGATAAATTGTTGGATTAGTTGGTAGGCTATATGTCAGTTGTAAGAAAGAAAGTATATTAAATGCTTATAGATGTGACCATCCCTTTATGTATGTGTTTAATGAACTTTTGCATCGTCAGATATATCAATAGGTATTGTTTATTTATTTATAGCATTGTTTTTAATATGAATACTTCAGTAATGATTTGTTACATTATAAATGAAATGTATAAATCCTTTTCAGTTATCGTCTCTGAATTTTTACAAATTTGTCGTATAATGAGTATTATTATAATTCAAAATATTCATTTATTTATCATTATAATAAAAAAATGGTAATTATTAATATAAAAAGTAAAAAAAAAAAAATCGATATTTTTAAAAAGCTAATAAATTTTATGAATGAACTAAATAAAATAAAATTTAGTATGATTGTTTATTTATTTGTAGATATTATTTTTAATAAAAAAATATTTTCAGTAATGATTTATTATATTATAAATGAAATGAATAAAACTCTTTTTTCAGTTAGTTATGAATATTATGCATTTGTTAAATAATTAGTATAATTCATTAATATGCATAATTATTTGTTATTATAATATAAAACTCAACTGGTAATTATTAATATAAAAGTAAAAAAATCGATATTTAAAAAAAAGGTTTTGAGTCAATAAATTTTAATAATGAAATTACTTTACTTAAACCATTACTCATACCTGGCTCTTAAATTCCCTCATCTAATTTGTTTTTTATAAATTTAATTATTTTAAATAATAATTCATCGAACTAAATAACCAAATATCAATTAATAAATAAACAGCCAGCTAAGTTTGTAAAAAATAACGTAGGTAGAACAAATAAATATTTATTTCTACTTAAGGAATTGAAATGAAATTAATTATGAAATGAAGATAAAAATCCATCAACCAGTTTTGATTATTAATTTATCTCCTCAGCAGTTTTGATTATTAATATATCTCTCAGAAGTATTGATTATTAATTTATCTCTCAGAAAATTTTGATTATTAATTTATCGCTGGGCGTTTTGATTATTAATTTATCTCTCAGCAATTTGATTATTAATTTATCTCTGAGAAGTTTTAATTATTAATTTATCTCTGATCAGTTCAGTATTTATTTATCTGTCAGAAGTTGTGATTATTAATTTACCTCTCAGAAGTTTATATTAATTTATCTCACAGCAGTTTTTCGATTATTAATTTATCTCTCTGAAGTTTTCGATTATTAATTCATCTCTCAGCAGTTTTGATTATTAATTCATCTTTCAGAAGTTTTGATTATTAATTTATATCTAAGCAGTTGAATTATTTATTTCATTATTGTAATATTTGGCAAGTCAAAACAACTTGAAAAAAAAAATTTAAATATTAATTGTTTTTAATTAATATTAAATGAGCCATTTATTTAAAAATATTGAGAGCTTTAATTTTATTAATTGTTAAAAAGAAATCAATTCATAAAATGCATCATTAAATTGATGAATATGATGTTTAATTAATCTTTAACTTTAAACATGAAAAAATTATAATTATAAAAAAAAAAAAAAAAATGTGTTTAACAACGTAATTTTTAGAGGGATTTCTTTGTTCCCCTCTTTGAGTTAATTATAAACACTGAATTCTTCTGTTCTGATTTAAACTATTTGTACATAAATAAATGTATGCATGTGTATGATATTATTTGTGCCCTACATAGCTGCTAGATAATTATGATGTATTCAAGGTGTTGAATAATGATAAAAGCTTTTATCCCTAGTACTCAAAAACTGTGTAACACTCAGGGAATTCCCTGTTCAACACCCCTATAAAAAAGTGGTACAAATCTCCAATTTTATTATTTAATAAAAATTAATTTGTCTTATTAAACAATAATGTAAAAGACTTGGGGTAAACTAATAACTGTTTCTGTCCTTACATACTTCTTTAAGTTTAATTCAAGCAGATTCAATAAATAAAAATAAGATGTTGAAAATAAGATCAATAGTTGCAAATACTAGCAGTAAAAAAATCTTTAATAATTGGAAAAATTAAGCACCTTTGGTGAGTTTGTTATTATAACGAATTATGATCTTGTAATTATTAAAATTCAAATTAATTTTTTATCTAAAACATGTTTTATAAAATAATTTACTAATTTTAAAACTAATTAGTTAGTTTAATTAATTTTTTTTAATAACTAATTGTTTTCATTATATCGAATTATTGATCTTATTCTTTGAAATTAAGTCATTATTATGAACCATACTTTTGGTGTAACATTGTTAGCTTTTAATTTTATATATACACGTAATATCAAACGATTTTACAATTTAAGAAGAATAAAAGAAAATTAAAATATAGCTCCTCCTTACAATCCTAAGTTAATCCAAAATCCCGAATTTAAGATTTTTCAATAAAAAGTGAAAAGCAATCATAATCAGATCATAAAATAAACAATTTTCATGCTTGAGTATCAAAAAATAATTAACACAGAACAGATTGGCAACATGTAGATGTAATTTTGAAACACCTAAGGAGAATTGGAAGTCGCCAAGGGCGCTGAATGGAAGTTCCAGCGGATCCTCCTAGCGTGAAAAGTGGTGGTGTATTTTTACGTGGATGTACACGAAATGCCGTCCTCGGTCCATCTCATGTCAATCCAATGTGATATCTATGCACAACCTCAAGTTCCATGTTTTGCTATTGGCTGTCAATAAATGTCATGTTTATACCATCTGGTTGTTTCGAGTCTGATTTCTTCTTTAAAAATACATACTAAATCACACATCCTTTTACCAACACAGTAAAAATTGCAGAATATACAATCAGAAGTATACAATCAGTATAAAAAATGTATTCATGGGATCAATAAAAGGATCCACAATATTTTTTTTTTCTCTATAGAGGACAAAATATATATTATTTATAATTTGCAAATTATATATATAATTTGATACAAGTAAGTTCCAGCGATGTATACCGATAAAAATGGAAAATAAATTTCACGCAATATAGCAACCTACGTTAGACCTTAGTTAAATTCCTCGAGAGTTTCTTCTCGCACTACCATTGAATACGCTGTAATGCAATTTCAATACGTAATTGATGTCAATGGAGCACACGTTGAGTGCATTCTTGTATTTGAATAAACAACTGTAACGGTTCTGGGACAGATTATTTGCCTTTTCTCAAATTTGAACACTTTGAATTCAAAAATTGAAAACTCTTCCAGGATCATTGAACACTTTCAGTTTTATTTACAAATACAGAACCTTGATTACTATACAAAGAAATAAAATTAAAAATATAAATTTGATCACAAGTATTGATTAAATCACAAGTGCTGTTCACTCAAAGTTGAAGATTTTCAGAGTTCTCGAGTCTACATCGAATTTAATTGCCTGGTCTGTTGCAGACCTTAATTATCTCACTTCGTGATTACGAAACCACAAGGGTCTCCCATTGAAAAACAGGCGGAAACTCTGACCTGTTCAGTCACTTCAGAGAAAAAAACACTTCTGGTCGACTCGTTGCAGAACTCTCTTCTCTTCTCTAAAATGCCTCTTTTAAGAAAATACATTAAAAGGGGAGGGGAGGTCAGCTTCCTCGCTTCTCATTAGAGTAGACATTTTCTCAGCTCGTGGTCTATCACCCATCACGATGGAACAACTCACACCTCACCCATCAGGTCGCACAGGTATTCGCTAATTTCATGAGTCTCATTATACATGATACCGAGGATTTGCTATCTGATTTGAGTGACAGGTTGTAAAGTTTGCTATCTGATTAGTACAGTACAAAACTAATTGCATGTAACATAACTACCCATAATAAAGCTCTCGTCTGCTGTCAAATGTGAGTGATGGGTGGTTATTAGCTAATTTGTCAAACAGCATACATTAATATTGAATGGGAATGAAATGCCAAAACTCTTCCTGTCAGAAAAATGCTACTACAATAGTAATTATATATAGAATGAAAAATATTCCTTAAAATACAACAAGGTTTTTAATAGGTAAATGTTAAAATAAGTTATGGTTTTCTAAAATGATTGAAATATATATATATATATATATATATATATATAATAAAATATATATATATTTTGAAAAATAAAATATATATTTTGAATTAAATATATATTTGATTTAAATAAAAATATATTAATAAAATATAATAATAATAAAATAATATAATATAAAAATATATATAATATATATATATATATATATATATATATATATATATATTATTTAATTTAAATATAGAGTATTTTTGAAAACATATTTTTTCTGAAATTCATACTTAGAAAAAAAAATCTTACTTGATACTTACAAATTCAAATTAGATTCTTGAACAATTTAAATCTCTAGGAAACGTTATGGAATACTTTACATTACTCAAAGTGATTAAATTCGATTTATTAACATGCAACATGCCACAATAATAATAATTTTTTATGTATTCTTTTTAGTATCAGATACAGACGGTTGCTACACTTAGTAAGCATACTTCATACGATTTAGTTGATGAGAAAAATAAATATGAACTGGATAGTATAGTTCACAAGATTAAAAATTAAGCAAAACTTTTTGTGAATACATATTTTAAAGAATGCATATTTGAAAGATTTAGGAAGACAGATATAAACAGAAATAAAATTGAATTGATCAGGAACTTTGAATTTGACATACTGCAGCATTTTTTTTACGGAAGAATTTTTGTATTTCATTCCCGGAAGAGAGGAATGTATATTCTTTGTCATACATAATAACAAGCCATCACCAAATTAGACAGCAGACGAGTTTTTATTGTGGGTAATCACTCAAATATGGCAACAGATAATCAGTATCATGTATAATAAGACTCAGGAAATTAGCGAATGTCTATGCGACCTTCACAGATTGAAACAACTACAGATTGAATATGAACTATACCATGAGTTGTTCCATAGTTATGGATGACAGAACACGAGTTGAGAAATGTCTACTTCAAAGAGAAGTGAGTGAAGTTGACCTCCCTCTTGACGGATTGTCTTAAAAGAAGATTTTTGGTGAAGAAGGGAGAGAGTTCTGTGACGAATCCCCAGAAGTGTTGTTTTCGTTTTTCTCTGAAGTGATTGAATAGGTCGGAGATTCCGCCTGTTTCCAAAGTGAGACCTTTGTGGTTTCATGTATTACGTTGTGTGATAATTAAGATCTGCCGTAGACCAAGCAAATTAGATTCGACGTAGACACGAGAACACTGAAAAACTCTGATCTTGTAGTGAACTGCACTTGTGATTTTATCGTGCATTTGTGAATCAAATTTAAATCTTTAATTTTCATTTTTTGTAAATAATAAATTATAATAATCCAAATTTTTGTATTTGTACAGATATATATAAATAATGGTTGCAAAATAAAAATTAAAGTGTTCCCATGAACTTGAAAGGGGCTCACTTCTTGAAGATGTTATAGATCTAGTATAGGACGGAACGTTAGAATACAGTAGAAGTGGCATAAATAAGATTTTACAATAATTTTCAAAAATGGCTAATTAAGGAATTCTGCATTTTTGTAAGTTCAACTTTACTGTATTTTTAAGGAGAGTTTAAAATGAATAAACTGCATTACACATTTATTAATTATTATTTAGTATAAACAACAGTTTTAAAAAGACTGGCGAAAAGATTTAAAAAAAAAAAAAAAATGCAATTCTTAATTTTTCAATTTTTAATCTGTATCTATACAAATGAACGTTAACCATTATTTTTTTTGAAGAAATGAAAATTTTGAATATTGAAGTTCGACTCTTTTGAAATTCTTGTTAATATTCATTAATTATCCTTTTTTTTTTTTTTACTTTTTCGTACATGCAATGTCACTTTTTATCCTACAAAATCGCAAATGCTTTTAAAATTAATTGAATTATTTAACGAAATCTTTCGTAGCACGCGAATCTATTATTAATTTTAGGACTTTTTTTTTTTTCGTTTAACTATTGGCAAATCTTTATGGAAACATTTATTTGTTGTTCAACAATTTAATTACATTTGCTTACAGAAATAAAAAAAAATACATATTCACCTTTAGTTATTTATACAGTAGCAAAAGAGAAAACAGATTTAGTAGTTGTTATAAATTTTTAAAGCTATTTTCCCTTAATTATGCTATTTAATATTTTAAAAACTGGGTTCTTTACTTTTTATTCTTTATTATTCACTTTAAACAAAATTGTTATTTATTTATTAATAAGAATTAAACGTGAAAAGTGTTTTTTTCTCTTTCATTTAAGATTAAAGACGTTGAAGTTTTTACTGAAGTAGATCGTCTAGATTTTAATAGTTAATTAATAATTAAAATTTTATGCTCGTAATATTTAATCTTTATTTAAATTACTGCTATTTTCAAGATTTTTTTTTTTTCACATTCCCTAAATTTTCTGCAAAAAGTGTTAAAACTTTATTTTTAATGCATTTCTAAGAAATTTTATTTTTAAGAGACACAAACTAGTAAATTGTTTTTTTACTAAATATATTTTTGGCAGATTTTTACAGCAAAAAAGAACAACGAAACAAAAAAATCATACAACATACAACAACAACAAAATAATCCATCAAATACAACAAAACGTGCTGAAACAGAGTTCATTAATCTACTAATGCCAAGTTAAAAAAAGTTGATCATCTGCGCACCCTTTTTACTAAATAATAAATTATTGAATTTAAAATGATAAATGGCATTGTTTGGCACAATTTAATTTTCATACCATTTCTAAAACTAATTTAAAAGGGTTCTTATTTGTAGCGTTGGTATAGGTGAGTAAATTACATTAGTATCTTAAAAATTAAGGAAAAATAAAGTAAACTCACTTATAAATATATACTAGCAGAACCTGGCATACGTTGTCCTGCTAAAAAAGATGCATTGTGGAAAATTGCATATCGCGAATATATTCTCCATGTTCCAATATATGTGCATAGTAATTTTCATGGATATCGTTTGAATGATTTATAAGATGAAATGCTGCAGCACCCTCTGGTGGCAAGGAACAATAAAGTTCAAAGAGCGAACTTATTTCCATACTCGAATACATATTATTACCCATTTTCATAACGATTGATTGAACGTATACGGTATAGACGTTGATAGACTACTGTAGCAACTTACAACAAAGGGGATAGCATAAGAATCCATGTTTTGTCAAACACGCACAAAAATTACATCAAATTCGGTCCAGCCGTTTAGGAAGAGTTCAGTGACAAAGACATGTACTACAGAAAAAATTATATATATAAATATATATTACTTTAAGATTTTCCTATTCCATTTATATGTATAAATCATTCATTAGAAAATACAATTCTATCAATTTCTGCAATCTTAATATTCATAAACAATCTTAATATTCATAAGTTCCATTCCATCCTATCTAAAATTCCTTCACTAGAAAGTACTATATCAATTTCAATAAATCCTAAATATTCTTAAAGTCTGGTAATATATAATAAAAAATTCTTTATTAGTATAATAAAATCTTATCAATCATTAAAATTATTTTTTTAAGTTTTTAAACATAAAGATTTAATGGGAAAATATTAAAATTGGTTAATGCAAAAATATGAAAATTTTATTTCTGTTTAATTTTTACAGCAATTATTTTTCTCAAAAACATTTAATCATAAGAAAATTATAAACAAGATAATGTTTTCTATTCAAAATGTAGCTAATTCTATTTAATTGCTTTTTTTATTGTGAGAACAAAAATTCGAAAAAAAAAAAAGCATTTCAAGAAATTAATTAGAATATGGAAAAATGAATATCATTAGCATAGTATTCGGCTTGAGTCGTGAGCAATGAGTAATACTAGAAAACTAAGGGAGGATGGTTCAAATTCCATTGGTGGCGTGCACTAATTAAAAACCATTTACTGATTTAAAAATAATTCGACATCGTAGAGATTTTGACAAAAAAAATTTCCGATAATCACCCCTTGTCTTTAATTTTTCTTAATTTTAAAAGACCAGAATTGTTTCGTGTTAAAATCGCAGTGTTTGCCTTTATATAATAAAATATAATAACATGAAAATGATTAAAACCGTGTCTAGTTAGCTTTATAATTTTTAAGATATAGTTATGTATGTTAGTAATACATACTAAATATAACAATATGCATGTGATATAATTTTAGCACATATTTCAAAAATTTATTACATATTTATTACATAACTTGATGATGTCATCATCATTATCATCAGTGGCGCAACAGCCCCAAGGTGGGCCAAGACCGTCTGCCTTCTGACAGATTTCGAGACGTGTTTTCTTTTTACTGGATATGGTTGTCAGTTTACTGGATATGGCCCTGCGACCATATCTAGACCGGGAAACTACGGTTTAAAGTTGATGATGCCATACTTCTGAATATTTAATTTTAAAAATTTCCTACACTTAGCATCGATGTAAAAATTTGCCAACGCAAGTCAAAGATAAATTAGGATGTTCATAGTATATAATTTCCTCTCAGAATTAATGAATAGCTAAAATAATTTTAAAATGAAGGTAAAATTTTTGCCTTTTTTTCAATTCCTTCTATTAGCTCACACTCTCCCTATATATATATCTTGTTCGAATTTTCAATCGTTCATGAAATACTTCTTATTCATCCACTCAAGCTCGAATACATTTTTTTTGAACTTGTAGTGGATGGCACTGGATGTTAGTACAGTTTTTTCAAATATTAATTCATTAGTTAAATTTAATTAATTAATTCTAGTTTTTTTTTTTTTAGATTTAAGTTGCATATATCTACCAATAGATGGCACCGGATAAACTTAAAAAAAATGAATGAAAATTATTTATAAAGGACTTTCTGCATTATAGTGAAAAAAAAAAAAAAGTAGGAATTGGCTTTAAAAAATTGTTTTATATTACTTGTTTACAATTATCTTTTTCCCAGCTTCCATTAAAAAATTACAAACAATGCCCCCTTTGTGATTATCGATAACATTCAATCTAGATCGTGTTCTATCAATCCTATTCAGAATATCCCAGTTCCTTCCATGCCATTAAAGCACCTGTTATCTATTGAGTCAGATAGCCTTGAACAAGACGCCTTTGAAGCAGACCGCCTACTCATAGAACTCGGCAGGAGTCGTCTGCCGAAAATGATTAGGCTCATCCGCTGTGGTAGGATGCAAAGCGACGACGCTCCGCTGCTGCATTACAAAGCTAATTCATCATCATAAGAGAATGCACTGCCATGGAAATTGATGGAGACTGTATACCTACATAATATAAAACAATGCCACATAATTATCCAAGTTCGTTAAAAAGTGACTACATTCATAAATATTTTAACATGGAATGTATTTTTAGTGATGAATAATACAGTATTATTAGGCACTTTAAGCTTTAAACTTTTTTTGTACTTTTATACAATAACTTGAACCTAGAAAGATCAAACTAGATCGTCTACTCAATACTACATATTAAACATCAAGAATTCCGCAATAACCTATTTAAAAGAAATCTGCAATACCCCATACCACATATAAACCTACAGGTTCGAATGCCTTCAGAGACACAAACACATGAAATAAATGACAAGCAAGTTTCATGATTTTAAATATAAATAATTATATGTTTAATATTTACGATTTAAGTTAGAATAAATCTTACAATTACTTTAATATAGTACAAGTGAATTTCTATTGAGCATTAATGAAATATTATATATACACAATATATGATAGTAACAATTAAAAATAGAAATCATATGAGTGTCCCTATATCTCAATATATTACAAATACAATGTCCTGCAGCCCAAACCCATTCTCTGTGCTTATGAAACTGCTATCACAGTGGGGCTATTGTTTTTTTTTATAAAGTCATTTTGAACAAAGCAGACATTCACACTTATTAATGAGGATTTCAAACGTCAGCAAGGGAAGTAGCCAACATGACGATTAACATTGTCTAAAAACGTGACAGCAGGGTCCAACACAAAATGGGACTCTATATAATAATTTTAAATATTTTTACTTGAATAAAAATATATTTTCAAATAGATATTACCCATATTGACACGACAATAATTTAATACAATTTAATAACAATAATAATGGATTTTTAATGGATAATTTATTATTGGAAAGAAAAGAAAGGCCTTTATAAAAATTTCACTTCTCTACAATGTCACCAAAGGTTAAAACTGCTTCTAGATCTGAGAAAAATTGATGTGGAGCATAAAGAAAACATATTCTACTTTAAAAGAAAGTGATTAAATTCATAAACATTTTAATGCTATTTTAAAATGGATAGTCTTCTGAATAATGGATTTTTAATCGATAATCTCTTATGACAAGAAAATGCGTCGCGAATCCATGAAACAAAAAAAAAAAAAAATGGTTTTTCGTTGAAAAAAAAAAAGTGGATAGGTTCATAAATATTTTGTTACACCTTTGTAATAGATTATATACATAATAACAGATTTGTAAAAGTAATCTCTTAAATGAGACATTTGTAGTGGATAATCTCTTGAATAACATGTGAAATAACAATTGGCATAGCATTTGAGTTTTGGCCTTTGATTCCCATGAGAGAGGAATGTATGTTATTTGACTAGTATATAATAATCCCATCACTCAAATTTGATAGCAGACAAGCAGTATTGTGGGCAGTTATATTACACGTAATTAGTGTTTTGTATTAATAAGAACAACCTGTCCCACAAATAGGATAGAAGATATTCTATTATGTTATGATGTATAATGAGACTCAGGAAATTAACGAATGTCTGGACCTTCATAGATCGAAACAATACAGATGGAATATGATCTATGCCATGAGTTGTTCCATCGTGATGGGTGATAAGCCACGAGCTGAGAAATGTCTACTCCAATGATAAATGATGGAAGATGCCCCCTCTTGACCGATTGTCTTAAGAAGGTTTGTTTTTATTTATTTGATTAAGAGGAGAGAAATTCTGCAGAGTGAAAACAGTTTCAGAAATGTTGTTTTTCATTTTTTCACTGAAGAGTGATTGAACAGGCCGGAGTCTCCACCTGTTTTCAAAGTGAGCCTTGCGGTTTCGTGTATCATGGCATGTAATAATTTAGGTCTGTCTTCAGGCCATGCGTTTTGAGATTTGATGCAGACTCGAAACTCTGAAAATCTCCGACCTTGGAGTGAACTGTACTTGTGATTTAATTGTGCACTAGTGACCAAATTTTATTGTTTTTTATTTTTTTATCCTTGTATAAAAATCCTTTATTTGTTCATTATTTTTAATAGATATATATATATTTTAGAGTGCTTGTAAAAGAAAAAATTAAAATGTTTCCATGAACCTTAAAGTGGTCCTCTTCTTGAAGCCTTTATAGGTTCAATATAGGCTGCGACGTTACAATAGGATTAAAATTATTTATTCATTTTCTTTGTTGTTTTGTCAGAACAGAATGCAAATAAATGACCTATTTATTATTTATAGAAAAATTATGATGATATCTTAAAATATTGTAATTCTTATGATAATTCTTGTTTACTGTTAATAATAAATAAGATTGTTTAGAAACAGTAACAAGCTCCATGATATCTGAAATAAAAGCATGTTCCATAGTATGTAGTTTCGCAATTTTGTTTAAATAGTAAATAACAGAGCCTGGAAATTTGGAAGGTCACAATTTTGGAGGTTACTTTCTTACTTCACTTTTCCTAATTCTGAAGACGTCTCGAAAGTCTTTTGCACACACACACACAGAGCCCTGAATAAGTTGAAAGTAAAATAAGAAAGTAGGATGTGGAGGGTCTGTTTGGCATCGTTTGGAACTTAATTGGCGGCGAGACGTGACTTGAAATGCGGGAGAATTAAACGGAAGACGTTGACTTGCTTTCGGTTTAATTAACAAAGAATTAACTTAGCTTCTGTAAATTTGCTGGAAAAATAATTTAGTTAAAAGTGAAAAGGCCTTCTGGTAACAATATTTTGAAATTTATCTGAAAAAAAAAATTATCACATTTATTGTTGTATGTAACAATGACTAGATATTTAAAGACATATGTTTGTTTGTATTCTGTAAATCTTAGAAATTAATTATACTAAAAATTTAAACATTTTTCTCATTTGTTTTAATGAATAATGATTATTCAATTATTAAGAATTGATAATCATTATTCAATTATTAATGATTAATTGATTATTTTCATTTAGTGATTAATATTAAGATACTTATTTTTAAAATAATTCAGGGATTATTACCTTGAATTAATTAATGATTAATATTAAGATACTAACTTAACATACTTTGTTTTATTTAGGGCGTAGACAAAAATAAAAAAAATTAAAATTAAAATTATTTTTAAATAAGAATTTAATTTGTATAATTTTAAAAAAATGTAGCGTTTTTATAAATATGTTCAAGATTCGTCTGCTTTCCTCAGTATAAATAATAATAAAATAAAAATTATTTATATGTTAAATAAATTATATTTAATGATAATTTAAAATATTTTAGGTTCAATGCCTTTTGTAGGATTATATTTATTTTTTTATCTAATGAGTAACCGAAAATTTACAAAACAAATAACACTAATTAATAATATCTAATAATTAAAATTGTTTTATCTAATTAACTAAAACTAAAATGTTTTTAATAAATTAAAATTAAAATAAAAATTAAAGATTCGGAAGAAATGATATTTAAAAAATCGTCTGCTCTCGTTTGTTAAGAACATAATAAATAATTTTTAGACGTTTGAATTAACGAGATTAAGAATGAGGTTTTTATTACTTGTTTTTAGAAATGGCCTTAGTTAAAACGCTACTTTTAAAATTTTTTCTTTTTATGTTCTTTTTTTAATATTTTTTTTTGTTGCATTATTTTTATAATTTTGAAATTTGTTATTTTTTTTTTAAGATTTTTTCTATTTGTTTCTTATATTGCACTACTATAATAGCGTAAAATTAAATTTTTCGTAATAAATTTTAAGTACTCATTTTTTTGAATTTTCTTATAACGTACGTTTTATTCTGCGTAGCTAATTTTTTTTAAAAAGATATGATAAGTTATTTTAAAAAAATACAAAAATGCTATTCTTTTTGAAATTAAGAATCTTAATCTTAATCTTGAATCTTACATGGTTTTTAATTTAGATTAAAATTTATTTCGAATATTTTCTTTTTTAAAAATAATAATTTTTATTTCAAATAAATTGATATTAATTAATTTAAATTTGAAAATCAAATGACTTGTTTTACAATTTATATGTTTTACACAAATAAATAAATTATGTGCATTTTTATAATTATCTCTATATATATTATATATTTTTCTAATTATATATAAATAAATATTATTATTTCACTTAGAGAATTATTGTCCATAATGTGCGAAGAAGTTTTAGTTCGTCATTTATGAAAGTATGATTAATATGTATTCAAATAATAAACCTCATTCAATTGTAAAAAAAATTTCAAATTGAATTAATATTCATTAAGAAATTACACAATTCGGTGTTATGCCAATTTGGCGACTTTTATTTTATGCGAATTTTTAATATTTTTGTTGTTTTTTACGTTGTTAGTTAAAAAAATGTTTCGTTACAAACGTAAATAAATAAATAAATAAATAAATCATATTAGTTGTTCAGTTAAAATGGTTCAGAAATAAGAAAAAATTTCATCATCATTTTGCCAATTATAATGTCTCGTTTTAAACCATCACCCTGTTTCCGAAAAAGTCGTCAATATTGCAATCAAAGTATGAAAAAAAATTCTTTTTATGTTAGCATAGTTCAGTTTAAGAAATTGTTTACTAGATGTTCGAAATTTGATAGCCCTAAAGATGAATATAGGGTAAAGGGGACAATCTTTTATAATAAATGGAGTTGAAAAAAAAAAAAGAGTCATTCAAAAATATTTTGAGGTAGATTGTCTTTTTTTAGTAATTTATTTCTATTCCTTTAAAATGTTATCCTGTTGAAGAAAAATATCCAATAGTTCTAAAATAATTTATAATGAAAAAAAAATTGTTTCTAGAATAGAAAATAATAAAAATAGAAGAAAATAAATAGAGAATCGTACAAAATAGAAAAGAAATTATAGTATAAAACAAAAATATAAAATTTAAACGAATTACAGAACTAGAAAAAGAATGATTTCTTACTTGTTTTTAAAATATAGAACAGAAAAAATTTTTTGTAGAAAACATATTACTTAATAGAACAAAATATAAATTAAAAACTAATTACAGAATAGAAAAAATTTAAATACACTAGTTTTTATGAAAAAATAGAGAATAGAAGTGGCATTCGAAAAAATTATAGAATACAAAAAATAGAAAAGGAATTATAGAATAGAACAAAACATAGAAAAATTTTAAATAGAATTTTAGAAAAATTTATTTAACAGTTTTTTAAAAAATATGTATTAAAAAATTTTACAAAAAAATAGAAAATAGAAAGAATTATAGAATAGAAAAATATATAACTTGAAAAATTATACAATAGAAAAAAAATAGAAATAGAAAAGAATTATAGAATAGGAAAAATATATAATATGAAAAAATTATTTCAATAGAAAAAAAAAAATAGAAAATAGAAAAAGTTATTTGAATAGAAAAATATATTAAATAACGTTTTACAATTTTCAAATATATTCAAATAAAATAGAAAAGAATTATAGAATAGGAAAAATATATAATAGAAAAAATTATACAATAGAAAAAAAATGAAAATAGAAAAGAATTATAGAATAGGAAAAATATATGCTGAAAAAATTATACAATAGAAAAAAAATAGAAAATAGAAAAAATTATAAATAAATAAAAATATCACCGCTGAATAGAAAAAATTATACAATAGAAAAAAAAAAAAAATTCTCTAGAATTATAGAATAGGAAAATATATAATAGAAAAAGTATACAATGAAAAAAAAAATAGAAAATTGAAAATTATAGAATAGAAAAATTTATAATTTAGAAAAAAAATTATGAAATAATGTTCAAATTGAAAAAAAATAGGGGTGCTATAAAAGAATTATCTCAGAAAGGAAAAAAAAGATATTAAAATAGAAAATAGTGTAGAATACAAAAAATTATAAAATAGAAAAAAAATATAGAACACAAACATTATGAAATAGAAAATAGAAAAAAAGTATGGAACACAAACATTAAAATAGAAAATAGAAAAAAATTATAAAATAGAAAATATAAAAAAAAAACAGAAAAAAAAATAGAAAAAAAAAAAAAAGTATAGATTAGGAAAGAATTATAAAATAGACAAAAATATAAAATAGAAAAAATTATAAAATAGAAAAAAATAAAGAATAGAATAAAATAAAATAAATATATGTGTAAATATAAAAAAATCTAATTATTTCTTTTAATTAAATGAAACTGTAATTTAAAATTATTTATAACAAAGTATAACTTTATTATAACAACTTATTTGATTGTTATAATACTTTTAATTGTAGCAATAAAATTTTAAAAAAATGGACAAAGAATTTTTTAATTAAAAATATTATTTTTACTGCCATCTAATGACCAAACTATTTTTAATGCCACCTAATGGCACAAATGATTGTTAGTTGAAGAAGTATAAATATAAAATAAGATCACATCTCTTTTTGCATCTGGCATCATTCATAATTTGCTTGCTAATTTTATTATCGTTTGCTTCTTTATAAAAGAATATTCAATTTTTATTTTCTGAAAACGTGCAATTATCTAGTTTATATGCTATCTATCTATCTATCTATCTATATGCTAGTATATATATCTGTATATGCATATCTATATATATATATACAATAAAAGTTAGAAGATAATGAAGTAGGATTGTAGTAATAAAAATAAACTGGTCCAACCTTAAAAAAAAAATTAAGACTAATTAAATTATAAGAATGGTATTATAAACATACGAAATGAAGGAAATTATATTCAAATATTTTTTATTTTTATAAAAGGAAAAGAAGATAAATATGTAAAATGATAATGTATAAAAAAATTAATATTCACCAATAAATATCCAACAAAATGATAGTTGACATTAAAGAAAATTGCTTCTATAAAAATTAAAATTAAATGGACGAAATTAGATGTCATAAACTGCGTTAATAATAGCGTAATTAAATATTATACATATATATATACTACTGTGCCCAAAAAGTAAGACCAATTATTTTTTTTTTTTTTTGAAAAACTCTTTAGTTATTCGTCCAAATTTATTTCATCGCCTTCAAAGTAATCCCCTCCGAACACAATGCACTTATACCAACTTTTTCTCAAATCCTCAATACAAGCTAAAAAGTCATCGCCAGGAATGGCCTTCAAAAGAGAGGGCGATTCACGTTGAATCTCTTCAATCGACTCAGAACGGTGTCACCCGGAGTGATCTTTTGAGTTTAGGGAATAGTCAGAACAGGAAATAGCCGCACGGTGAATACGGTGGTTGTGGAACGATATGGGTTTCATTTTTGGCGAAAACGTCACAAAGAATCAACGCAGTGGGAGCTGGCGCATTCAATCGATATTTGACGCTTTAGAGGCCTAAAATGGAATGGACCGATCCTTTTGAAATTCCAACATCAGCAACAAGGTCTCTAATTGTAAATCGACGGTTTGCAAGCACCCAATCTTTAATTTTTGGACATGATCTTTTTCGCGATTGAGATTGAGGATCGACCAGAGCGTTCTTCGTCTTCAACGCGTTCTCTGCCTTCTTTGAACTGTTTATACCACTTCTAAGCATTTCTTTCCGATATAGAAATGCTCACCGAATGCCTGCTGAAACATTCTATACGTTTCCGCAAACAAAATTGAATAAAATTCATTGCCCAATTCATTCAGAAATTTCAAAAATCGCCGGAATCCTTTTGGCGCCTCACAAAGCCAAGCGTAACTCAAACACTAATGAATAGTTGGACGTTAAATTTCACACAGATGTCAAGGACAGTGCCAGCAACCTAAAAGAATGAAATTCCACAAGACCCCGTAATTTTTAAATTAAAATGGGTTTTACTTTTCGGACACAGTAGTATATATATATTTATTATTATAATATTACATAATATTTAGTGGCCATTACTGATTCATTAATTATAATGTATTTGCCCGATGTATTGGAAAAAAATGTCTTTTATATCTAGAAAAAAGATAACTGTGTTATTCTACGCCAAAAAAAGCAAAAAACTATTTGTTATTTTCATTAATTCGTAGTTTCTCGCTTTTTCCATACAAATCTTCTTTGCCTTTGCAAGACAACTTCTGCCTAACTTGAAACAGACTTCTGCTTAACTCCCAACCCTCTCAAGGGCTTGCGCTTCGAACTTTACGAACACAAGAAAAGCCCTTCCTCCTTTTTGCCCTTTTTATGTGTGAGCCCATCTCCATTAGAAATAGGATTCCCCCTCTTCCGAAAGGATCCTGCGCCCCAATTTCTTTTGGGCCGGGGCGTAACGAAGACGAGTGAATCCCCCACAGAAGAAGATCTCATCGACCCCGCAAGCCCTAATCCTGACACAATGTCCAAAACAAAGGCCCCGATAAGCAGGGGCCAAATCGAGGATGTAAGGGGGGCTTAAGGCAGGGTCTGATCCCAGATAATTGATATCCCTTTTTTTCCCCGGGGGCATTGTCACTGCAAAGTAATTGAACATTTCCGTCAGGCAGCCCCAAGTTTCAAGTTCTCCCGGATTTTTGCCGGAGATTGGACACCTCGATCCATTTTGGTTAGGGGGATTAAAGGGTTAGGCCGCACCCCATTCGTATGCCTTAAGGGCTGATGAAAGGGGGTTGTCTAGACAAAAAAGGGGGAGGGGGTGAGAACATTTCGAAAAGAGGAACTTTTAGGTTCTCTCAAATGAATATTTTATCTTCTCCAAGTAATCGGTTAAAAGTACTATTTTGTTTAATTACGCCATTGTTAACGTAGTTTGCACATATGCCGTTTCATTTTTTTAAGTTTTTGAAGGAGCAATTTCATTTAATATCAATTATTATTTTGTTGATTATTTATTAGTGAATATTAATTTTTTTTAAACATTATCATTTTACATATTTATATAATTAATGGAATCAGTAAAGGGCTAATTAAATATTATACACACACACACACACACACACACACACGCTCACGCACACACAGACACACATATACATTATTAGAGATGTATTACCAAGAATCATACTACTTTTGATTTTGTAAAGGTAATCTAGATTTAAAATACTGTACCTACTTGATCTGTAATTGCTATCTCTTAAATGTTTAAGATACTTAAAAAAAAAAAAGTTTTAAACTACAGCATGACCCAAATAGAAAATTTCTTAACAAGCTTAAAAATTAATCCAATAATCTTTTTTTATATCATTAAAATTACATAAGGATTCTCTACCATATTATAATCCTATTTCTAAGTATCTAAACAACATTTATCTGATGAAGAATATTTCGAATATTTTATTTTATTTTGACGTGAAAAGAGGTATCTAAAAGTATTTCTTACTGTACGCAAATGAAGAAAGTAAGTTTCACACATTTACGATGCGTCGAACCTGCTCTGTTGATAGGACCAAAACTTAAACTTAGCGCCTTTGACCTCTCGGCCATTCTGACTTCTCACAGTCCAGTCACATTAATGTGACCACCACCTGCTTTCGACGTGAACGTGAAATAACCAATCACAAAAGGCAGGTGTCAGCACATTGCAGTGGAGTGTATATAAAGAATTCCACTTAATATCACTTAAGTACCACATTCCACACTCCACTTTTAAAGCCAGAATATACAAGAGTGTATATTCTGGCTTTTGACAGGGGTCACATTAATGTGACTGGACTGCATATATATATATATATATATATATATATTTAATTACGCTATTGTTAATGTAGTTGATGACATCTGCCATTTCATTTTTAAGTTTTTGGAGAAGCAATTTCCTTTAATGTAAACTATTATTTTGTTGATTATTTATTGGTGAATATTAATTTTTTAAACATTATCATTTTACATATATATCATTTTTTTTTTTTTTCTTTTATAGAAATAAAAAATATTTTAGTATAATTTGTTATAATATCTATATAGTTACGTTCTTATAATTTAATTAGTCTTAATTTTTTAAAAAAATTATTATTGGACTAGGTTACTACAGTCCTTCAAAGGCTCACTAACTTTGTATTTTTATTATATATGCCTCTACATGTATATATATATATATATCTGAAGTCGCACAAATCTTTATATCATAAGCAAGTGCTGCATCGATGAGACCTCACGATGCAGTACTCACTTTTACACTACCCAGGGGCATGTGTAGCTTGAAGATATGCTACGGCCACCCCCACAGCTCTGTAGCTAGCCTATTAGACTGGGACCTATGGATTAAAGGTCATTGGCGCAACTGCTATCTTGAAGGTCCAAGGCCGTCTGCCTACTGGCAGATTTCGAGTCGAAAGATGTTTTCTTTTTTTTATTCCCAGGGTTGAACTGTCAGTACTACGCCCAGCAGTCATATTAGACAGGAACCTACTGCTTAATGTGGATTCCGAACCACTACAAACTTCCATATCACCGAGCACCAGAGCGCTAGCTACTCAGCCATCAGGCCCCATTATAAACTCTAATATTTCAATTATTAAAACTCTTACATTTTATATTATTAAAGCTGTTATTTTTATAACTCTTTCCAACTGATTAAAAACTTATAATGGCAGCATAAAAATACACAAAGAAAAAAATTAAATTTTGAATTCTTCCATATTCTCAAGAAGTACATTAACCCTAGAAATGTCAACATTTATCAAACATTCAATCTCCAATCGCGCAGAACAAAAAATGGAATGTTTGTGACTGGGAATTATTAAACGGGGTCCCAAAAATTGAAATCAGAGTCAATGCGAAAGCAGCTGTCGCTTTTATTTCCCAGAAAATCACTTCCGAGAAAATGGAATCTGTCAATCACGAGATTAATGGGGCGTGGCCTAAAACAGATTAGATTTTTTTTTCTTTTTTTTTTTTTTGAAAGAATTATTTAAATTGATTTTAAGACATTGGAATTGAATCGAAATACTTAAACGTCCATTATAATGGATTTAACTGTAAGGCCCTTTTCTTTTAAGCGAAAAAAAGATATTTTAATCTGTGAGTTTGAAATAATACGTGTTTGTGTATTTAATAGATTCTCTTGTAAAAGTTTCACTTGATTCTAAGACAAGCAGGCTTTTTATATTAAAAGATCTCGTACTGTAAAAAACTCAATCTTATCTTTCGATTATTTTATAAATCCTAAAATTAAGTCACAAATTTCTAGATTTAATGACTAAAATAGACTTTGAAGATATGAAATCATTTTAGTCATTGAAGATACAAAATACCCTTTCGATTATTTTGTAAATCTAAAATGAAGTCCCAGATTTCTTGATAGTCTCTTTTAGTCATTCAAGATATGAAGTCATTTTTAGTCATTGAAGATACAAAATACCCTTTCGATTATTTTGTAAATCTAAAATGAAGTCCCAGATTTCTTGATAGTCTCTTTTAGTCATTCAAGATATATTTTAGTCATTGAAGATACAAAATACCCTTTCGATTATTTTGTAAATCCTAAAATGAAGTCCCAGATTTCTTGATAGTCTCTTTTAGTAATTCAAGATATGAAGTCATTTTAGTCATTGAAGTCATTGAATTTTTGAAATAAAATGAAGTCCCAGATTTCTTGATAGTCTCTTTTAGTCATTGAAGACATGAAGTCATTTTTAGTCATTGAAGAATAAAAACATTATTTCGATTATTTTGTAAATCATAAAATTAAGTCACAGATTTCTAGTTAGTCTATTTTAGTCGTTGAAGATACGTATTGATGAAAAATATTCGAAGTATATTTTCCCTAAAATTTTTTTTAGTAATGAAATCATGTAAACTCCATCTGATTGTGCATTAAGGTTTTCTCTTATGAATCATATTTCTTACAGGTATCGGATTTTTAGCTTTAAAAACAATACTGTGTATGTTATGTTGTTATTGTCGTATCCCTCATGGAAAGAGGGAAAAGGGGCAACTTCTGTTGTTCAACTCTGAAAATCTCCAACCTTGGAGTAAACTGCACTTGTGAAACCAATTTATAACTAATTTTCATTTCTACTAATTTTTCATACTGTATATATATACACTGAAGTGACAAAAGTCATGGGATAGCAATATGCAAATTTTCAGATGGCAGTAGCATCGCGTAGAACAGGTATAAATGCGCAGTGCTTTTCATTTCTTTCAAGTTATTCATAGATTTTGACGTGATGATACCGCACGACGGCAAGACTTTTGAACGCGGAAAAGATAGACATGGGATACGTTAGGAATTCAACATTCCCAGATCCACTGTGTCAAGAGTGTCCGTATGAAATTTCAGTCGACCGCCCTTTAACGACCGAGACGGCAACGTCTGCAAAGAGTCGTAAATTCCTGGCACAGACAAGCAACACTGCTTCAAATAACGACGTGGGTCGTACAAGGGACTGGTCTGTTAGAACTGCGCGGAGAAATTTGGCTTTCTTGGGCTATTCCAGCAGAAGACCGACTCGAGTGCCTTTGACAGAACGACATCGCATGCAGCGACTCTCGTGGGCACGTGAGCATATCGTTGGTCCCCTAGATGAATGGAAAACCGTGGCCTGGTCCGATGAGTCACGATTTCAGTTGGTAAGAGCTGATGGTAGGGTTCGAGGATCCCACGAATGGACCCAAACTGTCAGCAAGGCACTGTTCAAGCTGGTGGTGGCTCCGTGATGGCATGGACTTGGTCTCTGGTGCGACTGGACCAAACATTGACTGAAATGCTTATGTTCAGCTACTTGAGATCACTTGCAGCCATTCATGGACTTCATGTACCCAAACAACGATGGGATTTTTATGGATGACAACGCGCCATGTTACCGGACCACAACTGTTCGCGATTGGTTTGAAGAACATTCTGGACAATTCCAACGAAATGATCTGGCCACCTAGATCGCCCTACATGAATCCCATCGAGCATTTATGGGACATCATCGAGAGGTCTGTTCGTGCCCAAAATCTGCACCATCAACGCTTTTTCACAATTATGGACGTCTATCGAGACATGGCTCAATATTCCTGCAAAGACTTCCAACGACTTGTTGAGTCCATGGCACGTCGAGTTGCTGCACTTCGCCGGGCGAAAGGAGGGCCGACACGATATTAAGAGGTATCCCATGACTTTTGTCACTTCAGTGTATATATATATATAATGTTTGTAAATAAAAGTTAAAGTCTTACCATGCATCTGAAAGTGGTCCTCTTCTTGAAGCCGTTATAAGTCTAGTATAGGCAGAGATATTACAGTATAAATATATGTGTGTGTATGTGCGTGTGTATATATGTGCGTATATATGTGCATATATATGTGCATATGTGTGCATATATATGTGCATATATATGTGCATATATATGTGCATATATATGTATGTGTATATATTACTGTCTTACTATTTTGTGATCTTTTGTTAAAATTAAATATTTATATCTTTGTCATTATTATTTGAATTTCTATCCCCTTTTAGTAATGTACATCATCGATTCTTAAATATGAAAGCCTTTATACTTACTTTAGTATGTAACTGAAACTTGGAATTCATATGTATACAAAACGCATTAAAATGTATATAACCTAGAGCTAAGGAATCATAGAAAGTTTATACTTGGTGCAAAAATTATCAAGTGGATAAGGAACAGTCAAGATCAATGCCATACTAGGAAGTTATTGTTCGCTACTTTTGAGATTTTCTTTAAATGATAAAAAAAAAAAAAAATTAAATCAGAATTATTTAGATGTATGACATCTTAATAGCAGTAATATGATAACATTTGTGATTTAATGTTGACATTATATATTTTATATTTTAAGAAAAATGAAGCCAAAGGTCTAAAATTTCCTGTTATTGAAGTAATTTAATCAGTCTCAATTTAAAATAATCACCATTCATCATAACTCTCTTTTAAGAAAATCCGTCAAGATTAGGGTGCCAGCTTTCCTCTCTTCTCATTGTAACAGATATTCTCTCAGTTCATGGTCCATCACCAATCACAATGCCACAACTCACGGCGTAGTCCATAGTCCATCTGTAATTGTTTAGACCTGTGAAGGTCCACAGACATTCACTAATTTTCTTTATACATGATGCCGAATATCTGCTATGAGATTAGAGTGACAGATTGTTCTCATTAGTACAAAACTCTAATTGCATGTGATATAACTACCCACAATAAAGCTCGTCTGTTGTCAAATTTGAGTGATGAATAATAAATCATAGGAAAATAACATTTTTTTTTTTCTAATGCAGCTTCCAAACACTTAGGCAATTGTCTTGATGGCTTAAGGCAAAAGTGCTTCACAGACGTTACTCACTTAACACTACCCAGGAGATGCTACGGACGCGGTGTAACACTACCGCAACGCAACGCTCTATATACCGGGACCTACGGTTTAAAGATTCCGAACCACTACAAACATCCATGGCAGAAAAGATAGCAAAACTTATATTGAATGATAAATAAGTGATAGTTTTGAGGTTTTATATTTTCTAATTAATTCTTAAATTGATAAGAGCAATAAGTTAAAACTTAAACGAGGGACATTTAAAATTTCAGTCACGGTTAACTTTAAACGAATTATTTAAAATAATCATCATGTCCAGTTCATCACAGGAACCAAATGAAGCATTAAAAATGCATTCAAAATGTTCGAAACATCTGTAAACTTTTATGATTAGAAGTCTTTTAAAACTTTCCACGAAATTCGCTGATTCTTCCTTTGCTCCAAGAAAACTTTACTAATGAAGACCAGAAGAAGAAGTTTTTCTTCACACACAGGAAACTCGGATGAGGAAACTCACTCGCTCGGAAGTTGCTTCCGAGTTAGTTGCTTCGCGTTTTCTGCTTACGGCTGAACTGCGCCCCAATTTGCCCCGGATTAAAAGGAAGGCGCGACATACAAATGTAAACTAACCAGAAAATTTGTACTGGCTCCGGTAACTCTGAAGTGGATCTAAAACAATTATTACTTCATTTTGTGGAAAGTGAAGTAAGTATGACAATGTTGGTGATTTTGGTGGTAAGTAGGAATGGTAGTGAATGAATTTTAATGATAAAGATTATGTGGGTAATTTTGATGGTGAGTATGGTCATGATGACTTTGATGGTATGCATAATCATACTGTTTTTGATGGTAAGAAGGATTATTAGGCGATTTTAATGGTTAGTAGGATTATATTTGTAATTTTAATGATAAGTTGTATCATGTAGAAGATTTTATAGTAAGCAAAATCATAATTCTGATGGTAAGTAGGATTACGTTTTGGGATTTTTGGGAAAATAAGATTATGTTGGTGGTTTTGATAGTAAATATGATTGTGTAATAATAAATATGACTGTGTAGGTGGTTTTGATAGTAAGTATGAGCATGCTATTTAGATGGTATGTATGATTATATTGGTGTTTTTGTTGGTGAGTAAGATTATGTTGATAATTTTGAAGGGGAGTAGGATTATGTGGGTGACTCTAATAGTAAGTATGATTATATGAATGATTTTGATAAATTAGATCATAGTGATCAAAAGAAAAATATCAATTATAAGTGAAATTATAATAAAAATGACATAATTTATATTGAATGTTAAAGGTCTAAAATTTCATGTTGTAGAATAATTTAACCAGTTCCAATTTAAAAAATAACTTCTGGCCACTTATCATAATGAATAATAAATCATAAGTGAATCATAAGAAAAATGGCATAATCTTGTGGAGTAATTTAATCAGTCTCAATTTAAAATAATTTCTGGTCACTCATCATAATGAATAATAAATCATAAGTGAAATCATAGGAGAAATAACATTTATATTATATAATAAATAAATCTTAGTTTTGGTGGTTTATATTTAATTCATTCTTAAATGGAATAAGAAAAATATGTTAAGACTTAAAACGAGAGAGAGATATTTAAAATTTCAGTCACAGTTAACTTTAAAAGAATGATTTAAAATAATCATCACGTCTAGTTCATCACAGGAACCAAATCAAGTATTAAAAATGCATTCAAAATGTTCGAAACATTTGTAAACTTTTATGATTAGAAGTCTTTTAAAACTTTCCACGAAATTCGCTGATTCTTCCTTTGCTCCAAGAAAACTTTACTAATGAAGACCAGAAGAAGAAGTTTTTTCGGCACACACAGGAAACTCGGATGAGGAAACTCACTCGCTCGGAAATTGCTTCTGAGTTAGTTGCTCGCGTTTTCTGCCTACGGGGCTGAACTGCGCCCCAATTTGCCCCCGGATTAAAGGAGGGCGCGACACACAAACATAAACTAACCAGAAAAATTTGTACCAAGCTCTGGTAACTCGAATGTGGATCTAAAACAATTATTACTTCATTTTGTGGAAAGTGAAGTAAGTATGACAATGTTGGTGATTTTGGTGGTAAGTAGGAACGGTAGTGAATGAATTTTAATGATAAAGATTATGTGGGTGATTTTGATGGTGAGTATGGTCATGAGGACTTTGATGGTATGTATGCTCATACTGATTTTGATGATAAGTAGGATTATGTTAGTGATTTTAATGATAAGTTGTATCATGTAGAAGATTTTATAGTAAGCAAAATCATAATTCTGATGGTAAGTAGGATTACGTTTTGAGATTTTAGGCAAAATAAGATTATGTTGGTGGTTTTGATAGTAAGTATGAGCATGCTATTTTGATGGTATGTATGATTATATTGGTGTTTTTGATGGTGAGTAAGATTATGTTGATGATTTTGAACGGGAGTAGGATTATGTAGGTAACTCTGATAGTAAGTATGATTATATGAATGGTTTTGATAAATTAGATCATAGTGATAAAAAGAAAAATATCAATCATAAGAGAAATTATAAGAAAAAATTACATAATTTATATTGAATGTTAAAGGTCTAAAATTTCATGTTGTAGAGTAATTTAACCAGTTCCAATTTAAAAATAACTTCTGGCTACTTATAATAATGAATAATAAATCATAAGTGAAATCATAAGAAAAATGGCATAACTTATATTAAATAATAAAGGTCTAAAATTTCATGCTGTGGAGTAATTTAACCAGTCTCAATTTAAAATAATTTCTGGTCACACATCATAATGAATAATAAATCATAAGTGAAATCATAGGAAAATAACACTTATATTATATAATAAATAAACCTTAGTTTTGGGGGTTTATATTTAATTCATTCTTAAATGGGATAAGAAAAATATGTTCAGACTTAAAACAAGAGAGAGATATTTAAAATTTCAGTCACAGTTAACTTTAAAAGAATAATTTAAAATAATCATCACGTCCAGTTCATCACAGGAACCAAATGAAGCATTAAAAATGCATTCAAAATGTTCGAAACATCTGTAAACTTTTTATGATTAGAAGTCTTTTAAAAACTTTCCACGAAATTCGCTGATTCTTCCTTTGCTCCAAGAAAACTTTACTAATGAAGACAAGAAGAAGAAGTTTTTTCTTCACACACAGGAAACTCGGATGAGGAAACTCACTCGCTCGGAAGTTGCTTCCCAGTTAGTTGTTCGCGTTTTCTGCTTACGGGGCTGAACTGCGCCCCAATTTGCCCCCGGATTAAAGGAAGGCGCGACATACAAATGTAAACTAACCAGAAAATTTGTACTGGCTCCGGTAACTCGAAGTGGATCTAAAACAATTATTACTTCATTTTGTGGAAAGTGAAGTAAGTATGACAATGTTGGTGATTTTGGTGGTAAGTAGGAATGGTAGTGAATGAATTTTAATGATAAAGATTATGTGGGTAATTTTGATGGTGAGTATGGTCATGATGACTTTGATGGTATGCATAATCATACTGTTGTTGATGGTAAGAAGGATTATTAGGCGATTTTAATGGTTAGTAGGATTATATTTGTAATTTTAATGATAAGTTGTATCATGTAGAAGATTTTTATAGTAAGCAAAATCATAATTCTGATGGTAAGTAGGATTACGTTTTGGGATTTTTGGGAAAATAAGATTATGTTGGTGGTTTTGATAGTAAATATGATTGTGTAGGTGGTTTTGATAATAAATATGACTGTGTAGGTGGTTTTGATAGTAAGTATGAGCATGCTATTTAGATGGTATGTATGATTATATTGGTGTTTTTGTTGGTGAGTAAGATTATGTTGATAATTTTGAAGGGGAGTAGGATTATGTGGGTGACTCTAATAGTAAGTATGATTATATGAATGATTTTGATAAATTAGATCATAGTGATCAAAAGAAAATATCAATTATAAGTGAAATTATAATAAAAATGACATAATTTATATTGAATGTTAAAAGGTCTAAAATTTCATGTTGTAGAATAATTTAACCAGTTCCAATTTAAAATAACTTCTGGCCACTTATCATAATGAATAATAAATCATAAGTGAATCATAAGAAAAAATGGCATAATCTTGTGGAGTAATTTAATCAGTCTCAATTTAAAATAATTTCTGGTCACTCATCATAATGAATAATAAATCATAAGTGAAATCATAGGAGAAATAACATTTATATTATATAATAAATAAATCTTAGTTTTGGTGGTTTATATTTAATTCATTCTTAAATGGAATAAGAAAAATATGTTAAGACTTAAAACGAGAGAGAGATATTTAAAATTTCAGTCACAGTTAACTTTAAAAGAATGATTTAAAATAATCATCACGTCTAGTTCATCACAGGAACCAAATCAAGTATTAAAAATGCATTCAAAATGTTCGAAACATTTGTAAACTTTTATGATTAGAAGTCTTTTAAAACTTTCCACGAAATTCGCTGATTCTTCCTTTGCTCCAAGAAAACTTTACTAATGAAGACCAGAAGAAGAAGAAGTTTTTTCGGCACACACAGGAAACTCGGATGAGGAAACTCACTCGCTCGGAAGTTGCTTCTGAGTTAGTTGCTCGCGTTTTCTGCCTACGGGGCTGAACTGCGCCCCAATTTGCCCCCCGGATTAAAGGAGGGCGCGACACACAAACATAAACTAACCAGAAAATTTGTACCAAGCTCTGGTAACTCGAATGTGGATCTAAAACAATTATTACTTCATTTTGTGGAAAGTGAAGTAAGTATGACAATGTTGGTGATTTTGGTGGTAAGTAGGAACGGTAGTGAATGAATTTTAATGATAAAGATTATGTGGGTGATTTTGATGGTGAGTATGGTCATGAGGACTTTGATGGTATGTATGCTCATACTGATTTTGATGATAAGTAGGATTATGTTAGTGATTTTAATGATAAGTTGTATCATGTAGAAGATTTTATAGTAAGCAAAATCATAATTCTGATGGTAAGTAGGATTACGTTTTGAGATTTTAGGCAAAATAAGATTATGTTGGTGGTTTTGATAGTAAGTATGAGCATGCTATTTTGATGGTATGTATGATTATATTGGTGTTTTTGATGGTGAGTAAGATTATGTTGATGATTTTGAACGGGAGTAGGATTATGTAGGTAACTCTGATAGTAAGTATGATTATATGAATGGTTTTGATAAATTAGATCATAGTGATAAAAAGAAAAATATCAATCATAAGAGAAATTATAAGAAAAATTACATAATTTATATTGAATGTTAAAGGTCTAAAATTTCATGTTGTAGAGTAATTTAACCAGTTCCAATTTAAAATAACTTCTGGCTACTTATAATAATGAATAATAAATCATAAGTGAAATCATAAGAAAAATGGCATAACTTATATTAAATAATAAAGGTCTAAAATTTCATGCTGTGGAGTAATTTAACCAGTCTCAATTTAAAATAATTTCTGGTCACACATCATAATGAATAATAAATCATAAGTGAAATCATAGGAAAATAACACTTATATTATATAATAAATAAACCTTTAGTTTTGGGGGTTTATATTTAATTCATTCTTAAATGGGATAAGAAAAATATGTTCAGACTTAAAAACAAGAGAGAGATATTTAAAATTTCAGTCACAGTTAACTTTAAAAGAATAATTTAAAATAATCATCACGTCCAGTTCATCACAGGAACCAAATGAAGCATTAAAAATGCATTCAAAAATGTTCGAAACATCTGTAAACTTTTATGATTAGAAGTCTTTTAAAACTTTCCACGAAATTCGCTGATTCTTCCTTTGCTCCAAGAAAACTTTACTAATGAAGACAAGAAGAAGAAGTTTTTTTCTTCACACACAGGAAACTCGGATGAGGAAACTCACTCGCTCGGAAGTTGCTTCCCAGTTAGTTGTTCGCGTTTTCTGCTTACGGGGCTGAACTGCGCCCCAATTTGCCCCCGGATTAAAGGAAGGCGCGACATACAAATGTAAACTAACCAGAAAATTTGTACTGGCTCCGGTAACTCGAAGTGGATCTAAAACAATTATTACTTCATTTTGTGGAAAGTGAAGTAAGTATGACAATGTTGGTGATTTTGGTGGTAAGTAGGAATGGTAGTGAATGAATTTTAATGATAAAGATTATGTGGGTAATTTTGATGGTGAGTATGGTCATGATGACTTTGATGGTATGCATAATCATACTGTTGTTGATGGTAAGAAGGATTATTAGGCGATTTTAATGGTTAGTAGGATTATATTTGTAATTTTAATGATAAGTTGTATCATGTAGAAGATTTTATAGTAAGCAAAATCATAATTCTGATGGTAAGTAGGATTACGTTTTGGGATTTTTGGGAAAATAAGATTATGTTGGTGGTTTTGATAGTAAATATGATTGTGTAGGTGGTTTTGATAATAAATATGACTGTGTAGGTGGTTTTGATAGTAAGTATGAGCATGCTATTTAGATGGTATGTATGATTATATTGGTGTTTTTGTTGGTGAGTAAGATTATGTTGATAATTTTGAAGGGGAGTAGGATTATGTGGGTGACTCTAATAGTAAGTATGATTATATGAATGATTTTGATAAATTAGATCATAGTGATCAAAAGAAAAATATCAATTATAAGTGAAATTATAATAAAAATGACATAATTTATATTGAATGTTAAAGGTCTAAAATTTCATGTTGTAGAATAATTTAACCAGTTCCAATTTAAAATAACTTCTGGCCACTTATCATAATGAATAATAAATCATAAGTGAATCATAAGAAAAATGGCATAATCTTGTGGAGTAATTTAATCAGTCTCAATTTAAAATAATTTCTGGTCACTCATCATAATGAATAATAAATCATAAGTGAAATCATAGGAGAAATAACATTTATATTATATAATAAATAAATCTTAGTTTTGGTGGTTTATATTTAATTCATTCTTAAATGGAATAAGAAAAAATATGTTAAGACTTAAAACGAGAGAGAGATATTTAAAATTTCAGTCACAGTTAACTTTAAAAGAATGATTTAAAATAATCATCACGTCTAGTTCATCACAGGAACCAAATCAAGTATTAAAAATGCATTCAAAATGTTCGAAACATTTGTAAACTTTTATGATTAGAAGTCTTTTAAAACTTTCCGCGAAATTCGCTGATTCTTCCTTTGCTCCAAGAAAACTTTACTAATGAAGACCAGAAGAAGAAGAAGTTTTTTTCGGCACACAGGAAACTCGGATGAGGAAACTCACTCGCTCGGAAGTTGCTTCCGAGTTAGTTGCTCGCATTTTCTGCTTACGGGGCTGAACTGCGCCCCAATTTGCCCCCGATTAAAGGAGGGCGCGACTCACAAAACAGTGTAAACTAACCAGAAAATTTGTACCAAGCTCTGGTAACTCGAATGCGGATCTAAAACAATTATTACTCTTCATTTTGTGGAAAGTGAAGCAAGTATGATGTGTTATATGGATGATTTTGATGGTAAATAGGATTATGTTGTTGATTTTGATATTAAGTATGGGGATGATTAGTGATTTTGATATTTTGATAGTAAGTATGATCTTATTGTTAACTTTGACAGCAAGATCATGGTAATTTTGATTGTAAGTAGGATTTCGTTGGGGATTTTGATGGAAAGTAGATTATGTAGCTGATTTTGATAGTAAGTATAATCATGTTGTTGATTTTGATAGTAAGATATGTGAAGGATTTTGATGGTAAATAGATTATGTTAATGATTTTAATAGTAAGTATGATCATGCTGTTGGTTTTTGATAATAAGTAAGATCATTTTGATTTTGAGGGTATGCAGGATTATGTTGGCGATTTTGATAGTAAGTATGATTGTGAAGATGATTTTGTTAATAAGTGTGATCATGCTGTTGATTTTTATATTAAGTATGTTTATGTAGGGGAATTTGATGTTAAGTATAATTTTGTTGGTGTTTTTGATGATAAAATGGATTATGTTGATTATTTTGGTTGTAAGTAGGACTACGTGGATGACTCTGATAATATGATTAAATAGGGGATTTTGATAAGTAAGATCATGATGATTTAGATAGTAAGTACCAGAATGTTGTTGATTTTGATATTAAATATGATCATGGGATATTTCGATGACATCTACGATTATATTGGTGTTTTTATGGTAATTAAGGTGACGTTGATGATTTTGAAGCTGAATAAGATTATGTAGGTGACTCTATTAAGTATTAAGTATGATTATATTTTGATATTAAGTAGGATTATACTCTGATATTAAGTAGGATTATATATCTGATTTTGATAAGTTAGACAGAGTGATTTTGATGTTAAGTATGGTCATGCTGGTGATTTTGATAGTGATAAGAAAGGCGTAACTGATGAGAAAATGTAAAAAAGGAAATAAGAAAAAGAGAGTTATGCGACGAATCGACAAAGAGCGTTGTTTTACTCTTTTTCTCTGAAGTGATAGAACAAGCCGGACCTTTCCCCCTGTTTTCAAAGTGAGCCTCTTCTAGTTTCGTGTATCACGCCGTGTGAAAATTAAGGTCTGAAGAAGACCTGGTGAAATAGATTCTATTTAGACTCGAAAACTCTGAAAATCACCGACCTGGGAGCGAACTGCGTTTGTGAATCAAATTATCTTTAATTTAAATATTTTATTTAAATGGAATTCTGTATATATATTTAATGTTTGTAAATAAAAATTAAAGTGTTCCCATAAACCTGAAGTGACATTCTTTCTTGTAGCCATTATAAGTCTAGTATAGGCCGAGACGCTTATTATCTTGCTTGTTTTAGTTTAATAAGCAAATAATTTTTTTAAAAAATGATCTGACTATATGATATATACATTTTAAAGACGATCGATAGTGAATATTGTAACAGATCCACATTATAAATTTCATTTCAGTCTCAAATATTTTTCTTGTCATTGCATTTTCCGATGGCATGAGTGAGATCATTTTGGAATTGAAATGTAAAGCATTAACCTTCTATCGCTTTTCTTGTAAAAAAGCAAAAACCTGCTCTACAGATAAATGAACTTTACTTTTACTTACTTATACTTTTCGGTTCATGGGAACACTTTAATTAAAGTATTCCCATGAACCTGTTCCCATGGGAAGGCTTTCCCACCAATAAGAAGACGTTTAAAGTGTTCCCATGAACCTGAATGTGACCCTTTTCTTGATTTCTATTTCTGAGCCGTTATAGGGGTCTAGTAATGGGTCGCTGGGGTCGGCGTTACATGGCCAATGGTTCACTAGCTCTCTCATTGGAAAATGTCCGCCATTTTGAGATCTATGAGGCGTTTTTAGTGTAATAAGCAAAATCATTTTTTAAAAAACTGCCCTGACTATACGATATACTACTGTGCCCAAAAAGTAAGACCAATTATTTTTTTTTTTTTCAAAAAAAGTTTATTTATTCTTCCACATTTATTTCATCGTCTTCAAAGTAATCCCCGCCGAACCCAATGCACTTATGACAATTTTTTTTTCCAATCCTCAATGCATGCTAAAAAACGCGCGGCTATTCACTTTGAATCTTTTCAATCGACTCAAAATGGTGTCCACGGAATGAGTCTTTGAGTTTAAGGAATAGCCAGAAGCACGGTGTGAATGCCGTGGTTGTGTAACGATATGGGTTTCATTTTTGGCGAAAAAGTCACGAAGGTTCAATGCAGTGTGAGCTGGCACATTCAGTGGTTTCGGCACCAATCGAAATTTGACGCGTTTGGGGCACAAAATGGAATTGACCGATCCTTTTGAAATTCCAACATCATCAGCAAGGTCTCTAATGGTAAATCGACGGTTTGCAAGCACCCAATCTTTAATTTTTGGACGTGATCTTCGTCGGTTGAGGTTGACGGTCGACCAGAGGGCTCTTCGTCTTCAACGCGTTCTTTGCCTTCTTTGAACTGTTTATGCCACTTCTAAACATTTCTTTCCGATATAGGAATCTGACAACATTCAATACGTTTCCGCAAACAAAAGTGAATGCAAGTTCTTTGCTCAATTCCTTCAGACTTGGCCTGAAATTGAAATTCCATAAGCCCTGGAAATTTAAATTGAAAACTAATATTGAAATAAAAGCGAAAAAAGGAGCCACTTTCAAGTTCATGGAAGCACTTAATAAAAATTAAAATGTTCCAAGGAACCTGAAAGTGGCATTGTTCTTGATGTTGTTTAGGTCTAAGATAAGAAGAGACTTTACAGCCTTTTTTTAGTTTAATAAGTAAGATAATATTTTTTTAAAAAATTATGTATATATATACACTTGGTTGACGATCGATCGTGAATAATGTAATAGACCCACGTCATAAATTTCATTTCGGTCTCAGATATTTTTCTTATCAATGTATTCTTCAATGGCATGAATGATCAGAGATCATTTTGAAACAGAAATGCAAAGCACTAACATTTTTATCGCTTTTCCTGTAAAAAAAAAATAAAAAATAAAATAAATAATTTAAAAAAAAACCATCTAGACGACAACTGGCAGAAATATAGAAATATATATAGAAAGGGGAAAAAAAAGAAAAAAGAGAAGGGGAAAAAGAGGGGAAATCAAGGCCATGATTTACGCCCTATTTTCGGCAAGACCCTATTTTCCGGGAGTTGATTGGTTCGCAAGCGAACTTCACTTGTAGATCAAATTATCTTTAACTTTTCTTATTTATTTAAATAGAGTTTTTTTTTTCGGTCGGTGTATATCTACATCTACACACACACACATATATATATATATGTGTGTATGTGTATATGTATATGTGTGTGTGTGTGTGTATGTATATAATTTTGTAAATAAAATTTAAAGTGTTCCCATGAACCTGAAAGTGTCTCTCTTCTTGAAACAGTATAGGTCTAGCATAGAACGAGACGTTACAGCATTTTTAGTTTAATAAGCAAGATAATTTTGAAAAAGAACTACACTGACTATACGATATACATACACTTCGCTGACGTTCGATATCGAATATTGTAACAGATCAACATTATAAATTTCATTTCTGTCTCAGATACCTTTCTTGCCAGTGTATTTTCTATGACATGAGTGAGATCATTTTGAAACAGAAATGTAAAGCATTAACCTTTATCTCTTTTCTTGTAAAAAAAAAAACAAAACAACAACCAAAAAAAAGCATATAGAGACGACAACTGACAGATAGAAATATAGAAAGGGAAAAAAGGAAAGAAGGGGAAAAAATGGGGAAATCAAGGCCATGATTTACGCCCTATTTTCGGCAAGACCCTATTTTCCGGGAGATGATTGGGGCGCAACCGGGACTTTCGACAAAGTTAAAGCAAACAGTTCTCAGTGGCCGAAATCGATTATCCGATAAGCTTATCGATTACTATGATTACATAAAATCGCGATCGACGACTCGCTGACGTGGAAGACAAAAAAAAAAAAAAAAATTTCCCCCAAAACGAAATGATGAAAAGAGTGTAAATAAATAAAAAAGAACACAGGAAAGAGTGAAAAAAAAAAAAAAAAAAAAAGGAACGGGTACAAAAAAAAACGAAAAAAAAAAAAAGGAACACCCACCAAACTACTCCAAGTGGTCCAACTAGAAGAACAAAAAGTTGGAAGTGAAAAAAAGAAAAAAAAAAAAAAAAGTTCGAACCATAAGTGAGTAAGAAAAGGAAGAGAAAAAAAAAAAGGGTGGCGAAAGAGGGGTGGAGAAAAAAAGGTATCGTTTGGGCGTTGGGGATCGAAATTCGGATCGATGATTCCAACTCAAACTGCCATTAACGGATTTTCTTCCATTTTATGTTTCACCGGTGTTACCGATGCTATTAGGGCGCCCCCTGGTAGGTCCCACGGAAGAGTATCAGGTTGCGAAATGCTGACTCCATTTAATTTCCCTTTGTCACAGTTTTTTATTTTTCTCTTTTCTGTTCAAAATCATTTCATTTGGGAACTGAATGCTATCGAATTGCAGTTGAAGTTCAAACGAAAAAGCAAACACTTAAGATGCTTTGCTTTTCGAATCGTTAAAATCGGTATTTAATTTCATCCCTAACTGATTTTATAGGTGTGAAACCAATTGTAAATTTTCCAGCACATGAAATAAGCTAATAACGAAATGATGACTTAACATTCTTTTTTTTTTTCTTATTTTTTACCGAATCAGATCGGAAGTTCAGTTATCTCTATGGGACGTTGTGCGGCATGATGACCCAATTGGCTAGAGCTCTGGTCTTTGGTACCACAAGTTTCCGGTTTGAATCCTGGCGGTGGCATGGATGTTTGTGACTGGTTCGGAATCCACGTTAAATTGTAAGTCCCGGTCTAATTAATCTAAAGAGTCTAAAAAATTCCGAACCAGTCACCAGTAATAGAGAGACAAACCAACTATCGAACTTTGCACCAATGCTTATCAGCATAAAGTTATTGCTTGGTATTTTATATTGAAAAATGAGAAGACTTTTCAATTGCAATCAACCAAATTTCGACAGCTTTTGAAGCTTGTCAATCGAGAGAAAGAAAAACGTAAATGGCAAACACATATATATTGCAATCAAAATGGCATTCAATATAATCACCAAATTCCCATTGACACAAATGCGCATGTGAAACTGTAGCTACTTATTTAAATATCTTCAAATAATGCAGCACTTTTTTTTTTAAAAAGTGGGGAAATTTAAACAAATTAGAGAATCATTTAATGTTACCAATACGAGTGCTGAAATTATTTATTGCATATTAGATTTAACATATGAGGCCTGATGGCCGAGTGACTAGAGCCTTGGCGCTCAGAAGTTGACTCCATTTAATTTTCTTTTTTTCTCTCTTTCCGTTCAAAAAGATTTAATTTTTTGAACTGAATACTATCGAATTGCAGTTGAAGTTTAAACCAAAAAAAGCAAACACTTAAGATGCTTTGCTGGTCGAATCGTTAAAATCGGTATTTAATTTCATTCTGAACTAGTTTTATAGGTGTGAAACGAGCTGTAAATTTTCCATCACACGAAAAAGTACAATGACGAAAGGATGACCTAATATATATATATACATTTTTACTACATCAGATCGAGAAATTCATTTATCTCTATAGGACATAGCGCGACCTGATGGCAATGGCATGGATGTTTTTGAGTGGTTCAGAATCCATGTTAAGCTGTAGGGTCCGAACTAATTAGCCTAAAGTGCCCAAACAATTGACCGTAGAACGACAAACCAATTTTTTAACTTTGCATCAATGCTTACCAGCATAAAGTCATTGCTTGGTATTTTATATTGAAACATTTTCTTTCTAATTCGCCGGCAAACACTTAGGCAATTGTCTTAGATACCTTAAAAGCAACCACTGGACAGACGTTACTGACTTACACTACCCTGGAGGTGCGTGTAGCTAGAAGATAAGCTACGGACGCGGAATAGCAATACCCCGCAACGCTCTACGATCTTGTTAGAGGGGGCCTACGGTTTAAAGTGGATTCCGAACCACTACAACCATCCATGGCACCGCCGGGTTCTGGAACCCGAAACCTGGGGTGCCGAGCGCCAGCGCGAGGCCCAGCATTCAGGCCCCTTTTTATGGAAACATGATGAGAAGACTTTTCAGTTGTAGTCAGACACATTTCAGTAGCTTTTGAAGCTTGTCAATCGAGAGAAAGCTAGCTTAAATGTCAAACACATACTAGTATATTAGAATCAAAATAGCATCTACCACAATCACAAAATTTCCTTTGGCGCAGATGCACATGTGAAATTGCAGCTACGTATTATAATATCTTCAAGTAATGCAGCGAATTTTTTTAAAAGTGGAAAAATTTAAATTTATTAGAAAATTTAAATAAAATTAAATTAGTGAATCATTTAATGTTTCCAATACGAGTGCTTAAATTATGTATTGCTGGTCAGATTTTAACATATGAGGCCTGATGGCAGAGTGACTAGTGCCCTGGCGCTAAGTGCTATGGATGTCAGAAGTGGACTCCATTTAATTTTCTTTTTTTCTCTCTTTCTGTTCAAAAAGATTTCATTTGGAACCTGAATAATATCGAATTGCAGTTGAAAACGAAAAGCAAACACTTAAGATGCTTTGCTTTTCTAATCGTTGAAATCGGTATTTAATGTCATTCCGAACTGGTTTTATAGGTGTGAAAACCAGTTGTAAATTGTGCAGTACACAAAAAAATATTACGTCACCATGGTGAAATGATGATGTAATATTCTTTTCTTTTTTTTTTTATCGTATCAAATCACGAAATTCACTTATCTCTATGGGGCTTCGTACTAATGTCTATCAGCGTAAAGTTATTGCTTTTGTATTTATAGTGAAACATGATAAGCTTTCTGGTTAGGTTTGTCACTCTACTGTCGTTTTGTACACTTTAGGCTAATTAGGCCGGGGCCTACAGTTTAACGTAGATTTCGAACCACGCACAAACATTCATGCCTGGCAACTGGCGTATCGTTTACGGAGTACTAACAGGGGGAAATACCCCTTAAATCTCCTCCTCTTAATTCATAAATATGATTGGAATTCTAGTTGACTGCTTTAAAAATAAAAATTCTGGAGTGAATCACATTTAAACTTCTCAGAAAAAAAAAGGAAATTGTTCAATCATCAAAACTGTGCATAAACTGCAACAACGAATCTGAAAATCATTTAATAAGCTTATAGATTTAATATCTTTAATGGCAGAACTGAGATGGCAAATAAAAAAAAAAAATGCCCACAAAAATTTCTACAAGATTTATTAGAGGGTGTTCAAAGATGACAGGAAATACATGAAACCCTATATAAATTAGTGAATCCAAAGGATATAATTACAAACCCTGTTGTTTTTCTAGCTAGAGGACTGGATCTATAGTACACATCTAGCGATGCATTACAATAACATGGAGTAGACAAAATTATCTTCTTTTTTAGAGCCAGCAAGATATAGGATTGAGGAAGACTTACGATAACAGAGCAAGTTATTAAGGCAAAAATCGAATCATATGATAGGACTGTTAATAATTATATAACTAATAAGCGAGTAATTGGTTGACCAAATGATCAACAATCCATTATAAACCTATCTGTTTGGGAAGAATACTGGTCCATTACGGTAAATTCCGTTAATTAGTAACGTGAGAAAGTGAAATGGTCTTGAAGAAATTTGTAATATAAATTGCTGTTTATTGGAAGAGAAGCAATTCCCACAATGTAGTGAATTTTAAATTAATAAACAATATATAATATATATATATATATATATATATATAACAGGTGGGCTGAAAAGTTCATAGGCTAACATATAGATGGCGCTACTAGTATTAAACCCGTATACTTTTTAGTTAGCCCTAACCTTCTAAAGACACGTGTATAAATTTGTCAGCTGTTGCACTAATAGTATGTGAGTTATAGCATTTTTAGTGAAGCAACTTTTGTTAGTTTGAAAAAATGGACAAAAAGGAATTTCGTGTGTTAATAAAGCATTGCTTTTTGGCAAAAAAAATACTATTGAAGCCAAGGCTTGGCTTGATAAACATTATTCGGACTTTGAATCAGGAAAATCAACCGTAGAGAAGTGGTCTGCTAAATTTAAACGAGGCGAAATGAGCATCGAGGACGATGTACGCAGTGGACGCCCCAAAGAGGCTGTTACCGACCAAAAACATCAAACAAGTCCATAAAATAATTTCTAATAACCGTAAAGTGAAGTTGATGCTGAGACCCTAAAGATATCAAAGGAACGTGTTGGACATATCGTGGATGAATATTTGGATATGCGAAAGCTCTGTTCAAAGTGGGTGCCGCGCGAGCTCACAAACGACCCAAAACAACAACGGATTGATGATTCTAATCAGTGTTTGAAGCTGTTCAACCGTATTAAACCCGAATTTTTGAAACATGGCTTCATCATTTCACACCGGAGACCAATCGACAGTCAGCTGAGTGGACGTGATGAACACTAAAAATGGTATAACTTCACTAAAAATGATATAACTCTCACATACTAATAGTGCAACAGCTGTCAAATTTCTACACTTGTCTTTTGAAGGTCAGGGTTAACTAAAATTCATATGGATCTAATACTAGTAGCGCCATCTATGTGTCAGCCTATGAACTTTTCAGCTCAAATGTTATGTATATATATACATATATATATATATATATGTATATAACAGGTGGGCGCAATAGTCATAGTGCGGGCCAAGAATTCGAAACAGTAGATGTTTTTTTTTTTTTTTTGACGGGGGTAGGGTTGTCAGCCCAACGCTCTTACAGTCTCAATAGACCGGGACCTACGATTTAAAGTGGATCCCAAACCATTGCAAACATCCATGGCATCGCCGGGACTCAAATCCCAAACTTGTGGCACCAAGCGCCAAAATGCTAGTCACTTGGCCATCACATCAGGCCCCATATATATATATATATATATATATATATATATAACTATATATATATATATATATATATATATATAAATATTAGTATTAGTTTTTGTTATTCAAAATTTTAATGCTTCTAATTAATCAGCTAATTAATTGAATTAATTGTTTTTTTCGGCCTGATGGCATTGGCTAGTGCTCTGGCCTTCGATACCATGGGCTTCAGGTTTGAATCCTGGCAGTGGCATGGATATTTGTGAGTGGTTCGGAATCCACGTAAAAACTGTAGGTCCCGGTCTAATTATCCTAAAAGTGCGCACAAAATGACCGTAAAGCGACATATCAAACCAAACCAAACCTTTGGTTTTTGTGTTCATGAGCCGTATTCTTTATATATATATATACAATTTATTTATAGCTGTTATACGTTGTATATTCTGCTATAATCTGAACGTGCATTGAAGCTCTTGCAATTTATCTGTAAACTGCAGTAGAATGTTGGGGCCTGAATGGCCGAGTGGTTAGCGCTCTGGCTTTCGGTACCACAGGTTTCGGGTTCGGGTCCTGGTGATGCCATAGATGTTTGCAGTGGTTCGGAATCCACTTTAAACTGTTGGTCCCGGTCTGTTTAACCTAAAGTGTGCATAAGATGACCGTAGAGCGACAAACCAAACCAAGCTGTAGATTGTTCGATAGTATTGTATGCTAAAACTTTTTTTCCTTTTTAGTTTATTACAATGGCCTATTTTTTTACATTCTAAAGATTTTTCTAATAAATTTTGTTCACCACTTATCTCTGTCAATTTGTGGTGTACTTTGGTGGTACAAGAAGAGATTAATTGCTACTCAAAATATAAAAAAAAAATATTATAAATTTTCCACATTGAAGTAAAATCAAAAGAAATTTTTATATTTTGAATTTCTATCCCAATGGCTAACATTAATCCAGTCAAACACTTTTACATATTATAAAACATTTAACAAATTTAGCGGCCATATACAGATAGTGCAACATCAGAATAAAAAAAAATATGTTTTTCAAATACCACGTCAATTAAATCAACCTTTCACTGCATTGTCCAACTAATTCCATCGACAACAGGCTAATCTAAAATCTTCAAAGGCGGCTTCACTGAGGAGGTGTCAGAAACGCGGGGGGCAAAATCCTGTTGTTTATTTGTGGCAATTTTTTTCGGGGGCTAGCTCTCTAGCCTTTGGTACCACCGGCCTCAGGTTCAAATACTGGCCGTGGAATGGCTGTGAATGGTTCGGAATCCACTTTAAACTGTAGGTCCCGGTCTAACTAACCTAAACACTTGTACAAAATGACCGTAGAGCGACATACCAAACCAAACCTTTGTTTTTTGTGTTCATGTGTAGTATTCTTTATAAATATATATATATAGAGAGAGAGATTATAGATTGATATATATATATATATGGATAGATAGATAGATTGATTGATTGATTGATATATATATAGATAGATAGATAGATTGATTATTACTTAAATTTAAAGAAATGCTATACATCTTTCTCATTTAATTAAAATCAAAAGAATTTTTTATAATTTGAATTTTTCTCCCAATGTGCAACATTAATCCAGTGAAAGTCTTTTACACATTACGAAATAGTCAACAAATTTAGCTTCCATATACAGATAGTGCAACATCTTAATAAAACAAAAACAACATGTTTTTCAAAATTCCCGTCCATTAAATCAACTTTTCACTGCATTATCCAACTAATTCCATAGACAACAGGCTAATCTAAAATCTTCAAAGGCGGCTTCACGCAGGAGGTGTCAGAAACGCGGGGGTGGGGTGGGAATAAACTTTAAAAATCATCCTCTTCCATGTCCCGAGAGATTATTCAAGAGTTTTACCAGCAGTGTACTTCATCCATCTCACTTGTCTATAAAACGTGCTCACATCCACCCTACACCACCGACCACCCCTCGCACTGAATTATGGATCACGGGGTTTTATGGTTTCAGCGACACTTTTATAGGGACGGAGCAGATTTTTCCATGTCGAAAAGGGGGGAGGTTTAGGAAAAAAAAAAGGTGAAAAGTGGGGAAAAAAAGGGATGGAGGGTGCTCAAAGTTCAAAGGGGTTGTTTCCCCGTTGTTAAGAGGGCGGGAAGAACCTCTTGTGAGTGATGTTCCGCCTGATATGCAAGAGGTACTTTGGAACAAAGAACCCTGGATGATTGAAGGGTCAGTTCTTAATTGAAGGGATTTACTAAATCGAAATTGCCTCACAGAAAGTTTTGGAAAGGTTTCATTGTAATAGATAAGCTAAGTTATTTTCTAAAAAAAATAATAAATAAATAAATAAAATTATTACATTTAATTGGAGTCATTATTTGCTTCCAAATCAACATGTCAATTGAAATAGTCCAGAGAACAGAGATTGCAAAGCATAAAGAGAATACAGAATGAACATAATTTAGAGTTAATAATCGATAGAGATAATTTATCGCAAATAATGCTATAAATCTTTCACGCTGAAGTAAAATCATAAGAAATTATTATAATTTGAATTTCTACCTCAGTGGGCAACATTAATCCAGTGAAAGGCATTTACACATTATAAAATAGTCAACAAGTTTAGTGGGTTTTAATATGATTTTCAACCATATACAGATAGTGCAACATCGGTATAAAAAATTATTATAATAACATATTTTTTTACATTCTAATGATTTGTCCTAATAAGTTTTATTTGCCATTTACGACTGTAAGTTTCGTGGTGTACTTTTGCAATGCAAGAAGAAATTTATTGCTACATAAAATAAAATAAAAATGCTATAAATCTTTCAAACTAAAATAAATCAAAAGAAGTTCTTATAACTTGATTTTCTATCCCAATGGACAACATTAATCCATTCAAAGGCATTTACACATCATAGAATGCTCAACAAGTATAGTGGCCATATAGAGATAGTGCAACATCTGAATAAAACAAAAACAACATGTTTTTCAAAATTCACGTCAATTCAATCACCTTTCCCCGCATTATCCAACTAATTCCATCGACAACAGGCTAATCTAAAATCTTCAGAGGCGGCTTCACGCAGGAGGTGTCAGAAACGCGGGGTGGGGTGGGAATAAACTTTAAAAATCATCCTCTTCCATGTCCTTGGAGATTATTCAAGAGTTTTACCAGCAGTGTACTTCATCCATCTCACTTGTCTATAAAACGTGCTCACATCCACCCTACACCACCGACCACCCCTCGCACTGAATTATGGATCACGGGGTTTTATGGTTTCAGCGACACTTTTATAGAGACGGAGCAGACTTTCCATGTCAGAAAAGGGGAGGGGGGATGGTTACAGAAAAAGGTGAAAAGAGAGGGGGAAAAAGCGATGGAGGGTGCTCAAAGTTCAAAGGGGGCGTTTATCCCCGCTGTTAAGAGGGCGGGAAGAACCTCTTGTGAGTGATGTTCCGCCTGATATGCAAGAGGTACTCTGGAACAAAAGAACCCTGGATGATTGAAGGGTCAGAGTTCTTAATTGAAAGGATTTAAATCGAAATTGCCTTCCAGAAAGTTTTGGGAAGGTTATTAGGGTTTCATTGTAATGAATAAGTTAGGTAAAAAAAAATTAATAAATAGATTTAGTTTCAGTCATTATTTGTTTTCAAAGCCACAAGTCATTTGATATAGCTCAGAGACAGAGATTGTAAAAACCCAAAGTGAGTACATCATCATCAGTGGCGCAACAGCCCTTTGGTGGTCCAAGGCCCCCACCTTACTCGGAGATTTCGAGACAAGAGATGTTTTTCATTTTACTGGGGTAGGACTGTCAGTCGACGCTCCGCTGTCGTGTTAGACAGCAAACTACGAATTAAAGGGGATTCCGAACCCCTACAAGTATCCATAGCACCGCCGGGACCAAACTTGTGGGCACCGAGCTCCAGAGCGCTAGTCACTCGGCCATAAGAGAAAGAGAATACAGAGTGAATATAATTTAGAGATCTATTTGAATTTAATGCGATAAAAAAGCGATTAATATACTAGAAATGGGATCTATAGTTATTTGTTAATAATATTTTTTATTGAGTTCATATAGATTTTGTTCTAATAGACTTAGATGTTACTTAATTGTTGACAGGAGAGTTGAAAAACCCTCTTTCCTCCTTTCCCCTGAAAAAAGTTTTTTTTTTTTTTTTTTTAAGTTGGCAGAATTTATTATTAGATCCACTTTAACCCGTAGGTCACGGTCTAATATGACTGTAGAGCACTGGGCTTAAAGCTGAAACCCTACCAGTAAACAAACAACATCACCTGTCTCGAAATATGCCAGTAGACAAACGGGATTAGCTCACCATGGGGCTGTTGCGCCACTACTACTACACCACACCACATCACTGTGCTTAGAGCAGAGTTGCCTCTTTATAGTTTGGGAATGATGTGGATGAGAAGTCTGATTGGGCGTTGTAATGCTCTACAATAATATGAGACAGGAACCTACGGCTTAAAGTGGATTCCGAACCACCACAAGCCTCCATGGAATCGCCGGCACTTGCATTATAAAAATGATTCACCCCGTTGTTGCAATAACTTTTTTTTTCGAGTTGGAGACCTGAGTGACTACTTTCTTGAGTCGAATGCTTGAGAGAATATGTTAAATATTGTGTGTACAACATTCCTAGTGGTTTTAACTTACTCTAGAAGAAAAAAGAAACTATCTGTTCAAATGGGGATATCAATCTGATTGTAAAAAAGATCGTTAAGTCCATTATAAAAATCCACAGTTTAAATAATCAGGATCTCATGGATAAATTTATTACAGAGTAAATAAGTTTTTTGTGGAGTTAAAAAAATATCTTCGTTACATCCCTTTATTAATTTTTTATCGTATAATATTAAAATAAATTTAATAATATATGAATTACTTATATGAGAAATAACGTAATAAAAATTAGTCCACTTACATTGCATAATGATTTAATAAACTTTCTTCAGAAAATTGTTGATATTGTTAATAATGCTAAATGTATCAAGTATTCATTGTTTGGATGGTAACGTCCAAATTATCGATCTCATTTATTTGATAATTCTGTAAATGTTTATGTTTACCAATAATAGATGTTGATGATAACTTATAAGATTATTGATGATACAAACAGATTTTAAATATGCAAACACCGAATAAATTCAGAAAAATCATTATAAGGGAACCTAAAGATCTATAACCTAATGCGCAAATGTCTTCATGGATGACACATAGCTATTCGATTATCGATGAGAGACCTATTTTCGTCACAATCGTTATCGCATCTGTGCATTTTCAAGTTTTCGACTGCAATGTAGATATTTAATGGAAATCGAATTCTAAAATAATAGCACTGTTTCACGCTTTACCAACCTTATAAAATAGAGAAAAATGTGTAATTAAAGTTTAGTACCAAAAATTAAATAATGAATATCGTAAATTTAAAACTTATAATGTGTCTCTTACATCTTCTTATTTAAAATCTTCTGTTGATAGTTCACTTTGGTTAAAATTCAAGAAGACATATTATTTGTATTATATTAACAGTTTGTACAAAACCTTATTACTTCAAGAAAAATGAATTTAAGAATTAGTCGACCAGTTTTTTTTTTATGCATAATCTATTTTATGCATCATCTTTGTTGTGTATCTCTTACATTGTGTCTTTTAAGTATCTCTTTCATCATGCCTTTATAATCTCTTTCATCATGCATTTTTCCCATGTCTTTTATGTATCTCTTTCATCATATTTTTCAAGCATTTCTCTCATTATGTCTTCTATGTATCTCTTCCTGCATTTTTTTTTGCTCATGTCTTTTGTGTATCTCTTTCATGCATTTTTTTTACTCATGTCTTTTGTGTATCTCTTTCATGCATTTTTTTTACTCATGTCTTTTGTGTATCTCTTTGATGTCTTTCTCTCATTATTCATTTTGTGTATATATTTCTTCAGCCCTTTCATGCATTTCTCTCATTATGCATTTTATGTATCTCACTCATTATTGCTTTCTTGCATTTCTCTCATTATGTCTTTTACGTATCTCTTTCATTATTGCATTCTTGCATTTCTCTCATTATGTCTTTTACGTATCTCTTTCATCATCTCTTCGTGCATTTCTCTCATTATTTTTCTGTGTATCTTTTTCATCTTCCTTTCATGCATTTTTTATACATTTATGTATCTTTTATGTATTGCTTTCATGTATTTCTCTCATTATTCATTTTGTATATCTCTTTCTTCATCCCTTTCATGCATTTTCTTATTATACATTTTATGTATCTCACTCATTATTGCTTTCCTGCATTTCTCTCATTATGTCTTTTTTATGTATCTCTTTCATTATCTCCTTTGAATTTCTCCATTATGTCTTTTGTGAATCTCTTTCAGCATCTCCTTTCATGCATTTCTCTCATTTGTATGAATCTCTTTCATCATCTTCTTTCGTGCAATTCTCTCATTATGTCTTTTGTATCTCACTCATTATTTTAGATGTTCTCTCATTATGTCTTTATGTATCTCATTTCATTTCATCTCCTTCATAAATTTCTCTCATTATGTCTTTTATGTATTCTTTTCATCATCTTCTCGATGCAATTCCATTATGTCTTTTGTGTAATGGTCTATTTTAGATGTTCTAGGTCAGATTTATAAAAAAATGATGTTTAATTTCTTTAAAAACTCTCATGTTTCTCAGATATACAATCTTTCAGATATACTTTCCCAGAAACATTGTCCTGTTTTTATTTCATGATATCCTCGAGATCCATTGACTTTTGATAATGAAAATGCGTAACTTTCTTAGGTATATTTTTAATGATGTTTCTCTAAATTAAAGTACTCTCATTTAATGAAATTAAGAACTTTTAACATTTAAAAACCTTCAGTATGTTTTTATTTTTGAATGCCTAGCAATTTTTAACTAAGGTTATTTGGTACTATAACGATATAAATGATGTAGACTCATTTTTACCTCATTTTTTTTACCTACATTTTATTTTAATACAAGGGCATGCTAACTACACTGTAATCTTCCCATCGTAATTTTTAACATTACCCTAAGGATGGTTTCGAATGACGAGCAATTTTTACTTTTTTAGGTCATTTGGCACTATAACAACATATATGATGTAGACTCATTTTTACTTCATTTTTACATTTTATTAACTCAAAGGGAAAGGATATCGTTTTGCAGTGGAAATCTCAGGCCATTGTGCTATCCTGGGTAAAGAGAAGGCTGATTCTCTTGCCAAAAAAGGAACAACCATCACCCAAATCTTTTGTAAAGACCCTTTTCCCTCGATAAAATTGATGATCCGAGACTTTTTTTCGGAACACTCAATCTGATAATTTACGTGAAGGCAACTCATCTAAAACCTGGTTTAACTTTGTTCTAAGCATCCTTGATCAGCCCAGGTTTAAAGCAATTGCCCTTTTCAGATTCCTGACGAGCATGATTGTGTGGCCAATCATCTTTTTTAAATGAAAATATTTGAAGGCCCAAAACTCATGTTCTGCAGTCTTGGAGAGGTAGGTTTATTCATTCTACATTCATGTCTGTCCTGCACTTGTTTCCTCTACTGTGTATGGCCGTTACTGGGAGGCTAGGGCCCATATGGGCTAAACATGTGTTGCCTGCTTGCTAACGACTAGTTGTGTCAGATGGACGGAAATACTCCAATCTTTCTATTTACAGTAATTTATTTACAATACTTAACATACAAGGCACCCTGTGCCACTTCTACGATAGCAATTCTATTCAATAAAACCAGGAACACATTACATACTGTCCCTGACCGTGTATCTCATTCAGACGCTCCTAGCATTCTTCTCGGCGTCTCGAAATCTAACTGCAAGTACTTACCAGTTCACACAGTTATGGCACCGGTTACTGGTCACATTGGCTAACGTCTCACTTCCATCTAATTATAATTAGACCTTACACATGTCATTATGTGATTTCATTTGATTCTCGTTGTTGTTCTTCTATTCTTTGTGTTCTTTTTTATTTTACTGCTTATTGTAGCCTGCCATAGGAAATTTAAAAAAAAAAAAAAAAACATAAAAATAAAAAAAAATTAAGTCAGTTCCTACTTTTTTTTTTTTTCACTCTATTGCAGAAAAGTCCTTCATAAATAATTTTTCATTCATTTTTTTTAAGTTTATCTGGCGCCCTCTATTGGTAGATATATGCAACTTAAATCTAAAAAAACTTAATTTAATGAATTAAATTCAATTATTGAATTAATATTTGAAAAACTGTATTAACATACAGTGTCATCCACTGCAAGTTCAAAAAAATGTATTTGAACTCGAGTGGATGAATAAAAGAGAGTGTGAGCTAATAGAAGGAATTGAAAAACATTATATTTTACTACAAGTGCATGCTAACTACACTTTCATCTTCCCATTGTAATTTTCAACATTACTCCCAAGGATGTTACGAGTAATCTAGGGATTCATAGCTTCCTTTCCTTCTCACTTTTATACTGTTAAGTCCCGATCTGTTTAGCCTTCGTGTGCACAAGATGACCGTAGAGCGACAAACCAAACCAAACCAAAACCTTCTTAATGGAAAGATATTCAGACCTACAGTTTTATTGTCTCCATCCTCTTTCAGACGTAGTTTGTTAATTTTCAAATTTAACTTGTGTTTAGTGCTTTTTTTTTTTTACACTGTATTACTTTTAAGAATTTATGTTATTACTTTTTAAAATGTAGTTTGGCTCTAAATCGTTAACTTTTAGTTATGCGTCTCTTTCATTTTATTATTTTAATCTGTCCTTTGAGACAAAGCAAGAGAGAAAGATTATTCTGTTTGAAAATTTTAAAAACGTGATAATTGTATGCGTTGAAAACTAGATTTCTTTTTGTTGCCAACGCTATTTTATTTTCTTTACGCTTGCTATCATTATACTTTCGTACATATGTATCATAACTTTTTTGTCTTTCATATTTTAATTCGTGCTCTTAATATTCACTTATTCTTAGTTTGAAAACAAGAACAGAACACTGCAACAAGACAAAAGGTTCTAAATTCTTTTGAATAATTTCTTTGAAAGCTTTTCAAAATGGCGAACTGGAACTTTATTCAAGAACTCCGGCTTCTAATTGTTCTCGTAGGAGAAAAGATAATTACTTTTATTTATCAAAAAGCATTCCACAGTTTTAATTAAACTTTAAAGAATAATTTTTGCTGCCAAAGAAAAAAAAAGCGGATTAAAAATAAAAAAAAAGAAAAGCGGAAAATCGTTTGAACTCTTATAAGTGGAGGATTAAGCCTTGAATCAAATAAATTGGTCCGCCCATTTCTGCGGGAGGGAAAAAAAATTATCAGAGGGCGGGAAATGTTTCATCTCGCGGAAAGCCGGTTGCAGTTAAGAAACAGAAATGGCGATTTAGGATCAAATATAAACTTGGGCTAAATGGCGTGTCATAAGCCATGGGATATAAAAATTATTTAATACTGCCATTTTTTATTGCGAAATTGCACTGGCTGTCGCACTTACTACAAGCACGCCGAGAAATAAAAAAGAACATTTAATTTCTCCCTCTCCCTTCCAAACACTAAAAATCGTTTGGTTTTATTTCTCCCCGTGCTCCCTCGGGGTAATATGCAGCTACACATTTTTAACAAAATAGAAAAAAACGTGAATTATGCCAGTAATTTGGCAACAGTGGAAGTTCGTTAGGTTTGTTGTGATCTAGAGTGCCATTATGTTTTCCCGCCTTTTTTTTTTATTCCACCTTCCCTAATGCTAAAAATGCGATCTAAAAGTTTCTTAATACCTCTAAAAAGAACATTTTGGGTTAATTTATACCTTACGTGTCGTAATTTAATAATTTACGAGGGAAATTAAAATAAAATACGTGTATATTAAAATAAATTTTGAATGGAGAGAAGCCAATTACCAGCCATATTCAATCTGAAATTCGAATTTTAGAAAAGTAAATATTTTATTTATTTTATTAGTTTTTTTTTAGACAATGATAGTTTAAATAAAATAAGAAATAAACTAAACTAAAGTGTTTTCAATATGAGATATTTTTAGGGCCAAACAGTGGCTCAACTGTACCATCCGAGGCCGTGGCAAATTCTTCAAGTTGCCTCTCAATGCAAAATATCATCAATGCATGTTTTTTTTTTCTTTGCTTGAAATCTAGAACACAGTACCCCTAAGGAACTCGCCAATCTTGCAACTCGGAATATTTCGCCAATTTCTTTAAGTTTACAATACTGTAGAAGAATTCTTAACTTTCTCTTTTTCTGAACAATATAATGACTATTTATTTCTACTTTAATATTAATTTGTAGAATTTTCAAGTTATAGTAAATAAAGAACATAAATGTATTCTTTTAAATATTTATTCCGATAAGTTATTGATTATAACAATATACATAATATCTGGCGTATAGATAACATTTGGCGTTAAAAGCAATCAACTTCAGGTATGAACTTTGATGTAATAGCTGTTTGGCTACTCATTTTGGCGTTATAGCAATGTTTGGCGATAAATTTTGGAGAAATAGCGTTTTACAAATGACAAAAAAATCTGCTGCCATTTTGTTTATTTACTTGGCATCCCAGTGAAGAATTTTGGCGTAATATCATTTTACCGCGAAAACTGCCTGGTGCATTTATTACTATGCTTACTTGGCAACTTGGCATACTGGCGATGCAATTAGTACCAAAGGGTACAGGATTCTAGATTTTTACCTTCTTTTTATTGTAGTGCTAACAAAAATAAGTATTATTTTTGGTTGATACTATTAATGGCAAAATCTCAGAATAGGGGCCACAGGGATTTGGCATCAAGAATTCTTTTCGCCAAAGTGCTCAAGATCTTTGATCACGCGCCAAGATACAGAGATCTGAAGTAACCATTAAACAGTCTGCTGAGGCATTCTTGCTCTTGCCTATTACATCGTACAGTGCGTCACCAGGGCTCCCTATGGTACCAGTAGTGGGAAGGTAGGGTTTTCAAGTTACACTAGCGGACTCCTCGAAAATAATTCCAGGTAAGTCAGTAAATCAGAACTTGGTGTAGCATTTTTTTTTTCTCGAGAGTAGAGTTTTGGTATTATTCAGAAAACAGAAATGTATGTCATTTGACAAATGTATATCAATCTATCATTCAAATTTGACAGCAAACAAGCAGTATTGTGGGTAGTTATATTACAAGAAATTAGTGTTTTGTACTCATGAGAACAACTTGTCACTCAAATCTGATTGCAGATATTCAGTGTCGTGTATAATGAGGAAATTAGCGAATGTCTGCGCGACCTTCACATGTCGAAACAAATACAGATGGAATATGAATTTCTTTGAATTGAATATGAATTTCTCATAATAAATTTTATGATATCTGGGTCCTTATAGCATTTACTATATTCCTGCGTTGTACCGTCTTCTTCTTTTCTTCTGAAATTAGAACCTGAATGGCTAATTGTCCAGCGCTCTGGCTCTCATTGCCCCAGATTTCGTGTTCCCAGCGGTGCCATAGATTTTTGCAGTGTTTCGGAATCCACTTTAAGTATCATATGACTGTAGAGCGCCACGGAACCAAGTCAGACTTCTACCTATGGCTGCTCCATCACAACAGAATCTGTCCCTTTCCTTCAACATGATTCTATATGTGTTCTTGGGCTTCGTCTAGATATCTATTAAGTGGCATAAGAAACAACACTCAGTTAAACAATATGTATGTTTCTCGATTATTTGATATCAGATATTTCATAACATTAGCGATTTATAGATCGAAGTTCAACAATAAGTCCATTTCACGCATACTAAATGCATTCATTTTATTAATTCCTCCCTTTGAAAAATGGCGACACTTTTAAAAATTAACAATAATATTTCTTTATGTTTTTTTTTTTAACAAGCAGATCATGGCAGCTTGTTTTGCCTTCTGGCAGAATATATTGATAAATACATAAAATACTGGGAAAAAGAAGGTTACAACACGAAGCAGAAAAAAAAATGAAAAATAATTTCTTCATGGATTTTACCATTTCGTAGGAAATGGTAAAATCATAAGCTTGTAATTTAACGCCTGATTCGATGTGTTTGGCGTCCTGTAATTTTTGCCGCCTTGGCGACTTTTCCTTTTCCGTGGCTCACCTTTCGCTCCTCATCCCGAGGAATGACGTCGTTAAGCGGAAAAAACACACGGTCCGGTGGGTTTCTTTCTCCGCCTGCGACTCTCGTCTGTCTCTGGCAACAGTGAATTTTATTATGAATCGGTCAAATGAAATGCTTGGCGGGAAAAAGAAAGGGCTGCTCCTCACCGTATTAGGGCTGCGGGGCGGAAAATTACAGCCCCCTCCACCAGTGAATGATACGCCCTCGCCAAGGAGCCGACGATTTGAAAGGGTGAGTTAATCACTTTCCGAAGAAACTAACTGACTGATTAGTTCTTTTTAAAGTTTTTTTATACTCCAGCGCACTTAGGAAAGGCGGAAGATAGAATAAATATTTGATATTTTAATCATTTGTGCAAGCGGCAATTTTTTGAAAGAAAATAAAACATAAAAACTTTCGAGAACAGATGAATAAACTCAGGAATAGGCGAATATTTAATAATACATGATATATATGAAGCAATTGATGGGAATATTACAAGAAAGGACAAATTTCAATAGCCAAATGAATACAGCAATGTTGAATTGATCAAGAACTTCATGAAGAATGAATTATTCAAGAATCTCTAAAAGAATATACAAAAGTAAGATAAATGTCGTCAAATGAAGAATGAAGTATTCTCAATTCTACAAGAAATACTATAACATTCAATAGTCAAAGAATATATGAATATTTGAAAATTCTAAGCATAAATGAAGAATGAAGTATTCGAAATACAATAAGAAGCACTATAAGCTCCATAAGCACGAGAAAATGCCAAAGTGATAAATATGTAACTTGAAGAAGAAGAATTGATCAACGCACTACGAGTACTTATAGCTATTGGATATACGAATGTTTAAAATCCCAAACCAAGACGCGAAAAGTGCTTCAAAACCATGCTACGAAACACTTCAAACAAACGCCAAATTCTCCACAAAATTCATTAGCACTAACGTAATTCATGAAGCATTTCGAGAGTTAAGGGGCCCAAACAACCATTTTCCGCCAAAATTTGAAATAGATTTTATTTGCTTGTTCCTCATTTTCGGATAACATCACGGACCCCTAACCAGGACAACATCTTGTTTACACATGATAAAAAAAGAACAAAAATATTTTATAATTTATAATTCTAAATGTAACAGAGGGCCAGAATGGCAGCGTGTCTACTGCTCGGTGCCACAGTTTTATGTTGGAGTCATTTCAGTTTAATGGATGTTTGTAGTGGTTTGAAAACTTTAAATAGTAGGTCCCGGTCTAATATGACTTGGCGTAGGACTTACAACCCTAACTCACAGAAAAAAACACTTCCTGTTTTCCTGGGACCTCGGCCTTGCCCACCATAGCGCTGTTGCGCCATTGAAGAAGAACATTCTTGAAGATGTTCTGGAAATGTGTTATTTCTTCGTCACGAAAGATATGACATCATAGGAGAGCATTAGTTCTTTACGGACATCATTTGAAGGTTTCGATTCTCTGCTATGGAATGGATATTTGTAGTCACTCGGAATCTCCTTTAAGCCGTAGGTCGGGTCTCTTATGACTGTAGAGCGACACAGAGCCAAGTCAGACCTCTAAATACGGGTGCCTAATCACAACCGTAAAGGTCACTTTCCTTTCAACTATGAATTCATAATGCCTCGTGGGCTTGGTCTAGATGTCTATCAAGTGGGATAAGAAAATACAATAACAATACAATAAAGTATACCTACCTCGAATGTATTCGAGGTTCTATAAATTCTTAATATCATAAAAGTTGCTATATATAGTTCAACAATAAGTATATGGTTCTCGAATTCATATCAGTGTTTCGTATCATATATGATGAAATCATTGTGAATTATACATCTCAGTTCTACAATAACTTCATTTCACGGTTCATTTTATTAATCATTCGAAGGAGAAAGTTACCAATAATACTTATTTTTGTTTTTTTCAAAAGCAGATCTTAGAACTTATTTGGCCTTCAGGGAATATATTGATAAAAATATAAAGTACGGAAGAATAGAAGTGTATAAAAAGAAACAGAAGAAAAAAGAACTTTCATGGAGTGGACAAAAGGGTAAAATCATAAGCTTGTAATTTAACGCCTGATTCGATGTGTTTGGCGTTCTGTCATTTTTGCCGCGTTGGCGACTTCCTTTCTCCGCGGCTCACCTTTCGCTCTTCACCCCGGAGGAATGATGTCGTTGAGCGGAAAAAACACGCACCGGTGGGTTTCTTTCTCCGCCTGCGACTCTGGTCTGTCTCTGGCAACGGGGTATTTTATATGAATCGCCAAATGAAATGTTTGGCCGGATAAAAAGAAGGGCTTCTCCTCACCGTATTAGGGCTGCGGGGCGGAAAATGACAGCCCTCCACGAGTGAATGATACACACTCGCCAAGGAGCCGACGATTTGAAAGGGTGAGTTAATTACTTTCCGAAGAAACTTACTGACTGATTAGTCGTATTAAAGTTTCTTTTACTACGATGCTTTTAGGAAAGGAGGAAGATCGAATAAATATTGGACATTTTTGTCATTTTTGCAGTTGGAAATATTGGAAGGAAATAAAACATAAAAATAAAGAATAAAAATATTCTTTAATTTAAAATTCTAAATGTAACAGGAGGTCAGAATGGACGAGTGTCTTGTGCTGGGTGCCACAGGTTTAGGTTTCGAGTCCTAGTGGTGCCATGGCTGTTTGTAGTGGTTCGGAATCCACTTTAAACGGTAGGTCGCGGTGTCATATGACCGTAGAGCGCCATAGAGCCCATTCAGACTTCTTCTCACCCACATCATTCCCAAACTGTAAAGGTGCAACTCAGCTCTAGGCACAGTAATGTGGTGTAGTATAGTAGTAGTAGTGCATAAAGGTGACCCTGCGTATGCATAGGTGTTCGCTCGTAGTCCTGAACGCTGCATATTATTAACAGCAGCCCATCGGTGTCACCATGATGAAAATGTGATGAAACGAACACCAAGACGGGGTATTTCATAAATGGAGTCACTCTCTGCTTACTGATGAAAGCCATTTCAATATGAACTACGATTTTCAGGGCCAGTTGATATGGAAGGAGATAGGGACGGTTTCATCTCACTAATATCAGGGAAAGAGATCGCTGATGTGGTCCTGGAGTGCTTGTGTATGGACGAATGGACGAACAGACATTCTATATTTGTGATAGCGACTCAATTACCGGAGATCTTTATTGCAATGAAATTATCCTCCTGCCCTTGTGTCTGTTCCGAGGTGCCATTGGTCCAGAATTTATTATTGTGGATAATAATGCATCCTCTGCTGTTAAGAAGCTTCTTGAAAGTTTATATGCAGAAGGCATTGGCCAGCGCAATCTCCCATGATTTAAATCCCATCGATCATGTGTGGCTTGCTTTGAGAAGACAATTGAGAGAAGGATTCTAACCTCCTGAGAACATCAGACAGCTGAAACAGATGCTCTTTCAAAAGAGACCTCTCTGACCTCAAGAATTGCGGGAGAATTTGTATTGAGTATGAACAGACGGTGTCACGCAAACATTGCAGTTATGTAGATCATATCCTTTACTAAAAGATTTTATTTTGCTATTTTTTCCTCATGTCCAGACAATGTATTTTACTTAACGCCATTCTGACAATAAAGCCTTTTTTCTGCTTTGTTCCAAAATGTATGCGTACAATTCAATTCTTGGCTACAATACGTTTTTCATTCTATAAGTTCCGAATTGGGCCTCTGTAGTATGAATTTCATGACACCCCCTTGATTTCTTTGCGGAATTATGGGAAAATCACAAAGTTACCCATAATACTTATTTTTGTTTTTTTTTTTTTAACAAGCAGATCACAGAAGCTTATTTTACCTTCTAGCAGAATATAGTGATAAAAAAAATAAAGCACAGGGAAAAAAAGGGTACTAAAGAAGCAGAAAAAAAAAAAAAATGGATAAAAAAAACAGCAAAAACTTCTTCATTGAGTGGACGAAATGGTAAAATTATAAGCTTGTAATTTAACGCCTGATTCGACGTGTTTCGCGTTCTGTAATTTTTGCCGCGTTGGCGACCCTTTTCCTTTTCTCCGCGGCTCACCTTTCGCCCCTCACCCCGAGGAATGACGTCGTTGAGCGGAGAAAACACGGCCCGGTGGGTTTCTTTCTACGGCTGCCACTCACGTCTGCCTCTGGCAAGGGGAATTTTATTATGAATCGGTCAAATGAAAAGTTCTTGGCGGGGAAAAAAAAAAAGAAGGGCTGCTCCCAACCGTATGAGGGGGGACTGCGGGGCTGAAAATGACAACCCTCCACGAGTGAATGATACACACTCGCCGAGGAGCCGACAGTTTGAAAGGGGAGTTAATCACTTTCCGAAGAAACTAACTCACTGATTATTTTTATTAAAGTTTTTTTTTTTACTGTCAGCGCATTTAGGAAGGCGGAAGATCGAATAAATACTTCATATTTTAATCACTTTTGCAGTAGGAAAATTTGGAAAAAAAGAAAATAATAAAAATATTCTTTAGTTTATTATTCTAAATGTACAAGGGATTGTAGGCAGGTGGCGAAACAAATGTATCTTTTATAGTTTCATTCAATTGATTGTTGGAGAAGGTGGTACAACGCAGAAATTTATAAATACTAAAGACCCTGGATATTATTATTTTTACTAAGATCAATACATTAAACTGGTCTGCTCATGTATTTAGAATGAATGATTTAAACCCTGTAAAAAAAAAAAGCTCATTTTGCCAGGGCTCCAGGGACAAAGAGGAAGAGGACGACCAGGTTGCGATGGATAGACGCAGTTGAGAAAGATTTTGCTGTATTGTGGATTGGGAATGGAGAACCTCTGTCACACAGAGGAATGCACGAAAATCTCTCCAAATGAAAGCCTTTGCCCACTGCAGTCTGTTGTGCTATTAATTATGATGATGATTCAATTTTCCTGAGCTAAAAACTGGATAAATCTACATGATACGACAAATAAATTACACAATTTTTTATTTTAAATTAATTGATTGAAAATGAATAACAGGAATTTAAAATCTTTAAGTTGATAATTGATAAATATATCAGTATAAGAGAATAACACATTAAGCATTTTGTGGTCTAGTGTCTAGCGCTCTGGCGCTCGGGGCCACAGGTTTCTGGTTTGAGTTCCGGCGGTTCCATGGATGTTTGCAGTCGATCGGAATCCACTTTACACCCTACGTACCGGTTTGACATTCTTATAGAGAATCATGGAGCCAAGTCAGACTTCTACCTGTCCAGAGTTCCATTGGAACAGAAGCTGCCTCACTTTTACCCTCAGCCATGAGTCCATACAGGGTTCGTAGGCTTGGTCTAGATGTCAACCGAGTGGGGTAAGAAACCACAACAACAACAACATAATGACCATATGTTTCTCGAATGTGTTCCAAATTCATATCTGTGCTTAATATCATATTTTCATAAAAGTTGCTATTTATATACCTCAGTTTAACAATAAATTCATTTCACGCTTACTCAATCTATTCATTTTATTAATTTATTCCAGGGAAAAATAGCGACTCTTTCAAAAAGTCAATAATATTTCTTTATGCTTTTTTTTTTTTTTAACAAACTGATCGTGGAAGCTTATTTTGCATTCTAGCAGAATATACTGATAAAATATAAAGTACAGTGAAAAAAATGGGTACAAGAAGAAGCAGAAAAAAATGGATAAAAAAAAGAACTTCTTCATGGAGTGGACGAAATGGTAAAATCATAATCTTGTAATTTAACGCCTGATTCGATGTGTTTGGCGTTCTGTAATTTTGCCGTGTTGGCGACTCTTCTTCTTTCTCCGCGGCTCACCTTTCGCCCCTCACCCCGAGGAATGACGTCGTTGAGCGGGGAAAAAAAAATGCCCGGTGGGTTTCTTTCACTCCGCCTGCGACTCTCGTCTGTTTCTGACGACAGGGTATTTCATTATGAATCGGTCAAATGAAGTTTTGGAGGGAAAAAATGAAGGCGCTGCTTCTTCTAACCGTATTAGAGCAGCGGGGCGGAAAATGACAGCCCCTCCACGAGTGAATGATACGCACTCGCCAAGGAGCCGACGATTTGAAAGGGTGAGTTAATCACTTTCCGAAGAAACTAACTGACTGATTAGTTTTCTGAAAGTTTTTTCACTCCAGTGCGTTTAGGGAAGGCGGAAGATCGAATAAATATTGGACATTTTATTCATTTTTGCAGTCGAAAAATTTTGGAAATAAATAAAACATTAAATAAAGAAAAAAATATTCTTTAGTTTTTAATTCTAATTATAGAAGGAATATTCTGTTGTAGGCAGGTGGTCAATAAGATCAAATAATGTTTTATCGTTTCATTCAATTGATTGTTGGAGAAGTCGGTACATCGCAGAAATTTGTATAGCATTTACATAGAAATATTATAAAATTTACTAAGTTTAACTAAGATTAGATTACTTAGCTAACAATTTTTTTAATTTACATTTCAATGAAGAGTTTTATTATTGAAGAATAAATAGAGAAATTAGCAGACCAGTTTAATCTACCTCAGTAAATTTGGAAAATATACTTATTGTGTTGTTTCTGTCGTTTCTTATCCCAATTGGTTGACAACGAATCCAAGCCCACGAACCCGTGTAGTCTCATGGTTGAAGGCAGATGGCGCAGCTTTTGTTGTGAAGGAGCAGAAGTCTGACTTGGCTCCGTGACGCCCTACAGTCATAAGAGACCAGGACCAACGGCTTAAAAAGGATTCGAATAACCACAAATATCCATGGCCTCGCAGAGACTCGAACCTTTCATATCATGTCCATAAAGAACTAACCCTCACCTATGATGTTATATCTTTCATGACGAGGAAATAACACATTTCCAGAGCATCCTCTTCCAGCATTTACTTCTTCATTGGCACAGCAATCCTATGGTGGTCCAAGGCCGTGTGACTATTGGCAGATTTCGAGACAATAGATGTTTTCTTTTTGTGGGATAGGTTGATAGGCCTGTCATATTAAACCAATGTCACACCAAATGACCACACATGTAGCCGCTGTGCATTTATTTACAAAAATCAGATCTCAAGCTTAAACGGCCCAGGGGCTTTAAATAGACACTGCTCTTCAGCAATCTTACTTTTTCTTTTTATTAACATGACAATCGATGTCTTGGCGCGAATTAGGTGACTAGGCGAATTAGGCGGAGAAAATAACAATAAAATCTGAGGGTTTGCTTCTTCATCCATTTATTTTCTTTACCATTCATGGATATCGAAGAAATTGTAATTTTGGTATTACAATTCCCTCTGGTGCAGGAAAGCCTACACCAGGTCCAGAAGACCCCGTCGCAGGCAGCATGTCCATGAATAACGGTAATATGCGCTACACTGTAGTGAGGAACTGCGAGAGCTACAGATGACAAAACCTCAAGACAACGCACTACGATTCTATTAGATCGGGACCTACAATTTAAAATGGATTCCAAACATCCATGGCACCGCTGGGACACGAACCCTAAACCTGTGGCAACGAGCGCCTGACACTCGGCCATCCTGGCCCTCTGTTACATTTAGAATTATAAATTAAAGAACATTTTTGTTCTTTATTTTTGTTCTACCGTATTTTATCGTGGACGTCCGTTAGCTTTTTCTTTGCAAAAAATTATGTTTCCTATGAGCATGCGCATGAATGACCCTACGATAACTAACGTACGGTATGCAAAAATTTTCCTTCAAAATAGGGCCTTGACCGTGTGGTGGCCGACCACTATAAACATCCACGGCGGTGCCATGGATGGTTATAGTGGTTCGAATCCACTTTAAACCGTAGGTCCCCGTCTAACATGATCGTAGGCTACTGTTACTCCGCTCCCGCAGTTTTCTTCAAGCTACAGGCACCTACCGGGTAGTGCTAAGAGAGTAACGTCAGTACAGTGCTTGCCTTAAGGCATTTAAAACCACTGTCTAAGTGTTTGCCAGCTGCACTAGAACAAATTATTTTCTTTCAAAATATTTGGACTGCAAAAATGATTAAAATATTCAATATTTATTCGATCTTCCGCCTCTCACTGCACTGGAGTAAAAGAAAAAACTTTCATAGAATTAATCAGCCAGTTAGTTTCTTCGGAAAGTGATTAACTCACCCTTTCAAACCGTCGGCTCCTTGGCGAGTGTGTATCATTCACTCGTGGAGGGGCTGCAATTTTCCGCCCCGCAGCACTAATACGGTGAGGAGCAGCCCCTTTTTTTTTGCCGCCAAGAACTTCATTTGACCGATTCATAATAAAATTCCCCTTCGCCAGAGACAAACCAGAGTTGCAGGCGGAGAAAGAAACCCGCCGGGCCGTGTTTTTCTGCTCAACGACGTCATTCCTCGGGGTGAGGAGCGAAAGGTGAGCCGCGGAGAAAGAAGAGTCGCCAACGCGGCAAAAATTACAGAGCGCCAAACACATCGAATCATGCGTTAAATTACCAGCTTATGATTTTACCATTTCTTCCCTCCGTGAAGAAGTCCTTTTTCTGCTTTTTCTTGTACTTTTTTTCTCTGTACTTTGTTTTTTTATCAACATATTCTGCTAGTAGGCAAAATAAGCTTCTATTATCTGCTTGTTATAAATAAAATAAAGAAATGTTACTGGTAACTTTCGAAAGAGTTGCCATTTTTTTCCAAGAATAAATTATTAAACTGAATAGATTTAATATGCGTGAAATGGATTTATTGTTGAAGTGATATGTACAAATAGCAACATTTATGAAATACATGATATTAAGCACGGATACGAATTCTTAACACATTCGAGAAACATATATTTATTGTTTTGTTGTTGTCGTTTCTTATCACACTTTGTAGACTTTTATACCAAACCCAAGAACCCGTATGGACTCATGGTTAAGGGAGAAAGGAGGTAGTTTCTGTTGTAATGGAGCACCTATAGGTAGAAGTCTGACTTGGCTCCGTGACTCTATTACAGTCATGTGAGACCGAGTCCAATGGCTTAAAATTGATTCCGTACCACTACAAATATCCATGGCATCGCAAAAACTCGAACCCTTCAAATCATGTCCATAAAGGACCAATCCCCTCTCCTTTCATGTATATCATATCTTTCGTGACGAAGAAATAACACATATCCGAAACATCTTCTTGAAGCATTTTCTTCTTCATTGGTGTAACAGCAAAAATAGTGGGCCAAGGCCGTCTGCGTACTGGCAGATTTCGAGACAGGAGATGTATTATTTGTGTAGGGTAGGGTTGTAAGCCCTATTCCTGACTGTCATAGGAGACCAGGATCTACGGTTTAAAGTGGTTTCCACACAGCTACAAACATCCATGCTCCGCTGGAACTCGAACCCTAAACCTGGGGCCAGACGCTCTGTCATTCTGGCCCCCTATTTACAATTAAATTATAAATTGAAGAATATTTTTGTTCCTTTTTATGTTTTATTTTCTTTCAAAATGTTTCCGACTGCTAAAAAGAATTATAATATGAAAATTTATTCGATGTTCCGCCTTCCTAAATGCACCGAAGTAAAAAAAAACATTAAATTCCTGTTAATCATTTTTAATCAATCATATAATATCAATACAAAATTGTATAATATATTTTTGTCTATATATTTATCCAATTTTTCGATAAAATCCTCCTGCTCATCATCATCTTCAATATGGGCCAAGGCTTTTCTTTGAAGAGATTTCCGTGCTTTCCTCTGGATGACAAGGATCCTCCAATTCTTAACCTTCAGTATAGCAAAATCTTTTCAACTCTATCCATCGCAACTTGGGTCGTCCTCTTTCTCTTGGTCCCTGTGGCTTTTTCCAAAACGAGACTTTTTACAGGTTTTAAAACATCCATTCTAAATATATGAGCAAGCCAGTTTAATCTATTGATTTTAATAAATTTTATAATGTCTGGGTCTTTATGGTATTTATAAATTTCTGCGTTGTACCTTCTTCTCCAACAATCAATTGAACGAATCAATAAAAATTTATTTTAACTACCACCTGTCTACAAGTCTGTATTTACAATTATAAATTAAATAATATTTTTGACTTTTTCAAAACATTTTCGATTGCAAAAATGAATAAGATATCCAATATTTATTCGATCTTCCACCTTTCCTAAATGTGTAGGGGTAAGAAAAAAACTTTAATAAAACTAATCAGTCAGTTAGTTTCTTCGGAAAGTGATTAACTCACCCTTTCAAATTGTCGGCTACTTGGCGAGTGTGTATAGTTCACTCATGGAAGGCTATAATTTTCTGCCCCGATGACCTAATACGGTTAGGAGCAGCCCCTTTTTTCCGCCAAGAATTTCATTTGACAGATTCATAATAAAATTCCCCGTCACCAGAAACAAAACGAGAGTCGCAGGCGGAGAAAGAAACCCACCGGGCCGTGTTTTTCCGCTCAACGACGTCATTCCTCGGGGTGAGGAGCGAAAGGTGAGCCGCGGAGAAAGGAGAGTTGCCAAGGCGGCAAAAATGACAGAACGCCAAACACATCGAATCAGGTGTTAAATTACAAGATTATGATTTTACCATTTCGTCCACTCCATGAAGAAGTTCCACTCCGTGAAGAACTCCGTTTTTTTTTCCCCCTTTTTTTTTTTCTGCTTCTTCTTGTACTCTACTTTTTTTTTCCGGTACTTTATTTTTTAACTATATTCTGCTAGAAGGCAAAATAAGCTTTATGATCTGTTTGTTAAAAAAAAATAAATAAAGAAAAATGTTACTCCTAACTTTTGTAAAAGTCGCCATTTTTTCCTGGAATAAATTAATAAAATGAATTGATTTAGTATGCGTGAAATGAACTTATTGTTGAACTGAGATGCATAAATCGTAAATGTTATGAAATAAATGATATCAAACACTTTAGAAACATACTTATTGTTGAGCTATTATTTTATAAATCGCAATGTTATGACATATAAAATACCAAACACGGATATAAATTCGAGAAACATATACCTATGTTATTCAGTAAATCGCTATGTTATTTAATATATATTAAGTCAAACACGAATATGAATTTGAGAAACATATACTTATTCTTGAACTGAGATGTATAAATCGCAATTTTATGAACTATATGATACCAAACTCGAATATGAATTTTAGAAACATATACTTATTGTTGAAGTGAAAGGTATAAATAGCAACTTTTATGACATATATAATATTAAGCACGAATACGAATTCGGAACACATTCGAGAAACATATACTTATTGTGTTGTTGTCGTTTCTTATCCCAATTGGTAGAAATCTGGACCAAGCCAAGAACCCGAATGGGCTCATGTTTAAGGGAAATGGGGCAGCTTCTGTTGGGATGGAGTCCCAGTATGTTGAAGGTTGAATCCATAGCTCTGTGACGCTCTACAATCATTCAATTCGAGATACATATACATGTTGAGATGTATAAATCACAAATGTTATGAACTATATGATATCACACACGGATATGAATTCGAGACACACATAAACATATATAATCTTAATCTTAATATACATTCTTTTATATTCTGGCTTTAAGTGGAGTTGGGAATGTGGTATTAAGTGGTATTTAAGTGGTATTAAGTGGAATTCTTTATATACATTCCACTGCAATGTTCTGCCACCTGCCTTTTGTGATGGGTTATTTCACGTTGACGTCGAAAGTAAGTGGTGGTCACATTAATGTGACTGGACTGTGCCTGTATATATATACTATCATTATCATTATCTATATTCAAGTTTATAAATAAATACTAACCTGTAATTGATATGTGTCAAATTTCATTTGCAGTTCAGCTTCGGGTACATAGATGGAAGAAATTTCAGTGCACCATTAAAAATATTTTTGTTACTTACAATTTATACCCTGACAAAAAATATATATTTTTGTTATTTAAAATATATTAACTTTTATAGTAGATACTTATAGCGGCATGTATAACCTACATTATCTCTATGCTAGAGACTAGTTGTGTCAGGATGTAATGCCAATCATTCTTTTCTATTTACATTAGTTTATTTGCAATATTAGTACATACATACACATGGCACTCTGTGCATCTTCTACAATCACATTAATAGTTAAAAAACCAAGAACCGGTCCCTGACCGTCTATCTTGTTCAGATGCTCCTAGCGTTCTCCTCGTGGTCTCTAGATCCAACAGCAGGAACTTACCACACTTGACCACACAGTTAAGGTCCCAGTTACTGGTCACAGTCGCAACCTCTCGCAGCTATAATAATACTTAAACCTCATCAACCTGCGTTAGACTGAGATGTATTTGTTAATAATAATTGATCTAATAGCAATAAAATGTATGATGTATTAAGAAAGAGCAATAAAAATACTTATTTTCTATTATATATATATATATATATAACTGGATTTAATTCAGTAATATTAATTGCACTATGTTACCAAAAGGATGTTTTTCTTGAGAAACTTCCTCACAAAATTATTTTTCACTAATGAATTTTACCTATTTCATGCATAACGACAAAAAGGTATTGTTTGTCGGCAAATACCAAAAAGATTTTATTATATTGACACTACTTCATAACTACTATATTGACACTACTGCTATATACAGTATCATATTTCATTTTATTTAATATCTAGTATATATATATATAGTAGGAGAATAAAGAAGGAGTGATTTAAGAACACTACCATTTTGCACGCCAAATGATCATATATCAAAGCCTATATATATATATATGTACTATTTTATTTATATCTCTATATCATTTGATTCATACAGCTGTTATCTTAATAGTTATTTATCACGAGTTGTGAACAAAAAAAACATGGAATAACGTTACTTACTATATTAATTCAACCTAAGAAAATAATGATTCTCTCCGAGATTGTTAATAGTATATCTATATTTAGGAAAAGAAGGACTATAAACTTACGTTGTGTTCTACTAGAGCAATTAATTTCTTTCAGAATACCATAACAAAAAAATAAATTACTGATAGAAATGGGTTTTTTTCTAATGCAGCTGGCAAACACTTTGACAGTTTGAAAAACATGGATGCCTTAAGGCGAGCTTGCAAACGTTACTCACTTTGCATTACATGGGGGCGTGTGTAACTTGAAGATAAGCCACGGGCGCGGAGAAACAATGTCCCCGCAACGCTCTACGATCTATTAGACCGGGACCTATGGTTTAAAGTGGATTTCGAACCACTGCAAACATCCATGGCACCGCCGGGACTCGAACCCGAAACCTGTGGTTACAGAGCGCCAGAGCGCTAGCCACTCGGCCATTCAGGCCCTCTGATAGAAATGTAGGATGAAGAAAAATCTAACAGTGAAAAACATGGAATGGACAAACTTTAATTTCTGCAAAAATAACGATAATTAAAATAATTACATCATTTTTATAATAATAAATTCGGTAATAAAAATAGCACCTTATTAACATTAGCATTATTTAGTTTGTAATCTCGAACAAATGAAAATGATAAAAGTAGTGATTTATTAATGACATGTCACAAACTCTCATCTAAGTAGGATATTGTAACATCTCGGCCTATATTAGACCATAATGGCTTCAAGAAGACCATTATTTACAAGCATAATATAACAGGTGGGCTGAACAGTTCATGTGACACATAGATGGCGCTATTAGTATTAAATCCATATAATTTTTAGTTAGCCCTAAACTTCAAAAGAACGTGTATAAATTTGACAGCTGTTGCACTTATTAGTATGTGAGATATAGCATTTTTAGTGTTCATCGCGTGCAGTCCACTCGGCTGACTGTCGATTGGACTCCGGTGTGAAATGGTGGAGCTATGTTTCATCAATTGTCACATATCGATGCAAACATTGATTTTATTACAATTGAACAACTCAAACTCTGCTTAGAATCATGCATTCGTTGTTGTTTTGGTCGATTTGTGAGTTCGCGCGGCGCCTATAACAAGCTTTCGCATATCAAAATATTCATTCACGATATGTCCAAAGTGACGTTCCTTTGATATCTTCAGGCTCTCAAAGATATCTCAATCAACTTCACTTTACGGTTATCAGTTATTTTGTGGACTGTTTTGATGTTTTCGTCGGTAACAGCCTCTTCAAAGGGGTGACGCGTGCATCGACCTCGGTGCTCATTTTGCCTCGTTTAAATTTAGCAAACCCCTTCTCTACGGTTGATTTTCCTGGTACAAAGTCCGAATAATGTTTATCAACCCAACCCTTGGCTCCAATAGTATTTTGGATAAGCAATGCTTTATTAACACACGAAATTCCTTTTTATCCATTTTTTCAAACTAACAAAATTGGTTCACTAAAAAATGCAATAACTCACATACTAATTCTGCAACAGCTGTCACATTTATACACGTGTCTTTTGAAGGTTGGGGCTAACTAAACTTTATATGGATTTAATACTAGTAGCGCCATTTATGTGTCAGCGTATGAACCTTTCCAGCCTGTGCCTATTATATAAGTGCAGTTCACACCAAGGACGGAGATTTCCAGAATTCTCAAGTTTTGATGAATCTATTTCGCCAGGTCTGCGGCAAACCTTAATTATCAGTTAAGGGTCTCACTTTTTGTGAACAGGGGGCATTTCCTTCTTGTTCAGCGAGTTACTTCAGAGGAAAAAAAAGAAAAACACAATACTTCTAGTCGACTCGTCGTAGAACACCCTCCCTTCTTCTCAAAACCATCCCGTTAAATCTGTCAAGGGAAGCTTCTCCAGCTTCTCAAGTAGACATTTTCTCAGCCCATGGTCACGATTCAATAACTCATGGTGAAGTTCATATTCCATATATATATATATATATATATATATACAAAAACTCTTCTTGGCTGAAAATTAATTAAAGATAACTGGATTAAAAGTGAAGTTCACACCCAAGGACGAAGATTTCAAGTCTACGACGAATCTATTTCATGACGTCTGTGGCAGACCTCAATCGTCACACGGCGTGATACGAAATCACAAGGGTCTCATTTTGGAAACAGGCGGAAACTGCGGCCTATTCGGTCGGTCTTCAGGTAAAAGAGAAAAATATTTCTGGTCGACTCGTCACAGATATCTCTCCCTTATGACAAAAAACCTCCCTTTAAGAAAATCCGTCAAAGGTTCAGCTTCCTCTCTTCCTACTGATCAGACACTTTCTCAGCCATTGGTCTATTACCAATCTCATTGCAATAACTCTTGGTATATTCCTATTCCATCTGTAATTGTTTCGACCTGTGAAGATCGCACAAACAACCTAATTTCAGGGAGATCTCATTATCCATAGCCTTGATTACCGGCTGCCAGATTTGAATGATAGATTGTTCTCATTAAAATAAGACACAATTTAAATAAATGGTAAAAAATCTGAAATTACTTTCTTGCCAACCCAATAGTCTTTCTACGTCAAGTGAAAAGAATTGTTCCATGGCGTATAGCTGGCTCAAGTTGTACATTGTTCATTTTCCAGTAATAAATATTAATGGAAATGAAAAATAAAGATATTTTATATGTTTAAAATAATAGATGATTTTAATAATAATAAATACATTTTTTTTTTATATTTAAATATTTATAAAATTTTCAGATGCATTTTAAAAATTTTTAAGACCATGCTGATATAATTTCACTTCTATTCTGTTTTATGTTTTTGATTCGTATTTGCAGCAAAAATCGTTATATTGATTTACAGAACAAAAAACATGTATTAAAAGTTGGTTGAGTTTGCTAGCTTTACAGTATTGGATATTTTTAATTTTAAAATTAATTTATGCTGTCGTTCAAGTTTCTTTTCATTCATTTAATATGACAGTGAAAATTAACGAGGATACAATAGGTGGATGATGTGAAATATTACCTGTCGCCTTAAAGGATGAAAGATCGTTGTATTGCATGTTTTTTATTAATTAGATTAATTAAGCGGGCAAACTAAGGGTAGTAAAACGTAAATAATAATTCATTTTCATTCATTTAAAAATCGCCTGGTTTGGCGCATTTTGTTTGTTTTTTAACAATTGCCTAAGAGATACAGGATTCTACATATTTACCTTAATTAATTTTAAAACTAAATACCATCGTTAATTCAAATTAAATTTGTTAAGCAAATTGAAGGAACTCAAATAATCTACAACTGTAGCGTATTGAGTGACCATTATTCTAATGAAATTGATCGATTTCTTTTTTTTTTTTTCTTTTTCATTGTAAGCAAAAAGTGGCATGGGTCCTACAGACATACGTAACAAAAAATTGCCGACTTGCCTCGATTGCCATATAAAATTTAATAATTTCAAAAACACTGGACATGACCGCCTGCGAGAAACCATCTTTACAGACTCAAAAAATTGTTCCTTCCCCGATATGCACTCTGTGCAGCTCTGGAAGGCCATGGACTCCACGCATCTACTTCACTGTCCTGCTCTGAGCAAGACTTCTCTCGCAAAACGATATTGGGAGACTATAACGGTTGTTGTTGCAGCATGTTTAGTTGTTTTTGCTGTTCTTTTTTTTTTTTTTTTTTTCGTTTGTTCTTTTTATTGCCGTAACTGTTTATAATCTGCATTGGAAATAAAAAAAAAATAATAATAATAATTTCAAAAACTTTTCTCAATTTTTTTAGGAATAGAGAAATTTTTATTAAGAATTAAAATGGAGCTGTTTAAAAATTGGTTCCAAACATCCCCATGGATGTTTGTGGTGGACAAACATCTATCCGCCGGGACTCGAACCCGAAACCTGTGGTAACCAACACGAGAGAGCTAGCCACGCAGCCATTCAGGCCTCTTTTTCTAAAAAAAATTATAAAACAAAAAATTTAACACGTTATCAAAATAATTCCGTTTATGAGTAGGGTAGCAGGTTCATCTGAATTCGAATATTGTAGTGGGTAATGATAACATGAAGAGTCAAATCAAACAATTTTTATCAATATTTTAGGTTCATAGGCTTTCTTCAACGTTTCACAGCTTTTATAAAATGGAAATCCCGTGAAGTTACTATTAGAAAGCATTAGTCATTTTAAATTATTATTTTTCTCTGCATCTTACTTCCGTCTTTCTTGATTTCATGCCTCTGTAATTACGTATTTTTTATTTTATAATTGTTTTTGGTAGTTTAAATCTTTCATTGTTTTTTCAGATTTAATTTTTGATTTTAATTGGTAATTCTTTTTAACTAGTAGGGGCCACAAACATACGTATTGAAGAAGACTTGAAAAGATTTAATTCAATTGCCTCGTTACTTAGGCTTAATTGGTTAGTAAAAAACAATCTTTTTTTCATAAAAGTTATTTATAAAAAAAAGTTAGATTAATGCTGAAAATAAAATAAAAAATCATAACAAGACTGCCCTAAAAATTTTAAAAAGAAAATAAAATGTTTTCAAAACATAAAAGTAGAAAAAAAACAGAATATCTTATTATAAATAGTTTTTCTGAGGAAATGAAAGTAAAATGAGTTTGGTTAAATGAGAATCATCCACTAAGTACTCCTTGGCTGCTATTCTTTATCTGCTTAAAAGACTTCGAACAAATGAAATCAGTTAAAAGACTGAAAAAAAATTTCATTCCTTATTGTACGCTGTTTAAACTTCACAGGAGACCACCATCAAGTAAAACATTAAAAAATATTCTTTATGTTTCATTTTTATTCACCGTTTTAAATTACGGATATTTAACAAAAGCTCACTGCAAGAATATTTTTTCCTTCCTCTCATTTCTTTACCTTATTCGAACTGAAAGTGAAATAAAGAACCTTAATTCTTATTTCATTTCATTTCTTCCACGAACGCTTAAAAACAAGCCATTATATTTTTCGTGTTGCAGAAAAGAAGAATGAAAAGATTGGGCAAAAAAAAAAACATCAACATGCCATTTTAATTGTTTTTCGCACTCTCAATGAAGGAGACGTAAGAGAACGAGAACAAAGAAAAAAGAAGAACAACTATTTTTATGTTTTCCATGCGTGAAAACATCATTGAGGTTTTGTTATTTTTTTGGGGAAAAAAAAGAAAAAAGTCATTCTAATTCAGTCCTCACACCTTATTATGGCGGGGAAAAGAAGCGGGCGACTGCATAATCAAAACTAATTGCAAATCTCTTACAGAGTTCTTCTTTTATGACCAGTCGATTTTTCCACGTTTTTTTCAGCCGCCATTGTGTTTTTGGGCGTCGTTTCGAGAATGCCGAGATGCGTTGCTGTGGTGGCTGGAGCAAGTACATCTCATTAGTCCGAGATTTTCCACGTGCTTTTAGAGACTTTTGTTTAGGTCTTCTTTTTCTGGGCGAAAGAGGTTAAAAGTTCTTCTTGCATGTTCTATTCCTCACCGTTCCGGGAAGAATGAAAGAAACCGTGATTAAGATGTTACATGCGTTACTGAGTAACTTCTTTTTGGGAATGCATCAAAATTTTTAATGTACTCGTTTTCTTTCTTTCTAAAAACAAGAATTCTTGTAATGATGTTTACTTTCTGTTCCATTTTTTCTTCTTATGCTAAAGTATGCGACAAAGAATTATGTAAAAGTCCACTTTTAGTTGATGTAAATAAAATTCTTATTACAGAAAGTTTATACTAGTTTTGATTGTTTAAATCTGGTATGAAAAACTTCGACAGTTGTTTTTAGTATAACGGTCTTTTTAAAAATTTCGTTATACGGTTTGCGGAACTCCATTAAATTCTGCATTTTCCTATCTTTAAACATTTTTTACTTGCTAATTTTATTCCTGGCAAGTACAGAGTTTCATTTATTTTAAATTTCAATTCATATTTTTTAATTTTACAATAAAAGGAGATGACCTTGTAATTATTGTCCTGCTGTCTCACGCTTGAGTGAAGAGAGTTGGATTATATAGAATGAATCAAAGAGATCTTCGAGTGCTTTGGATCAGGGGAGATCGCTGCTTCCAAAAGACGCATCACTGTG